>BPLR01002228.1:0-17454 GCA_021605095.1 Caerostris extrusa
ATTTACTTTGGTAATTTTCTAAGATGAATATTAAAGTTATTTTTGAAGTTATCCTTTAACAGAGAAAGCTATTTATTTATAATATAATATTTGTATTAAATGTATATAAGCTATACACAAACAGAATCTAAAACAATGCAAACACATATTTTTTTTATACATTTAGAAGTGTAGAATTCTATAATAAACACCCTAATAACATACAATAAAAATCTCTCTCTCTATATATATATATATCCAACATCTATATAATAAACTCCAAGTAAATTGTGATTTTAATACTTCTTTAAATGAAAGCTGCGGATAAAACAATCCAGCGAACTGTTCATTTTAATTTTATTTAATATTATCAAATTTTATATTTCTTTTAAAATCATTTTTCCTGCATTAAAATATTCTTAATACAAAATAACGCTTCAAACAAGGCATTTTTTTCCACGCGTCAAATCTGGATTGGTACCGAAGACACTGAATGCACCGACACACACTGCATTGATTCTTCGTAACGTTTTCGCCAAAAATGAAACACACATCTTTCCACAACCACCGTATTCACACCGTGCGATTTCTGGCTATTCCCTAAACTCAAAAAAAAACACTCCGGGGACACAGTTTTGAGTCGATTGAGGAGATTCAACGTGAATTGCCGTGCCCTTTGAAGGCTATCCCTGCCGATGACTTTTAGCATGCGTTGAGGATAGGAAAAAAAGTTGGCATACGTGCATTGTGTCCGGAGAGGATTACTTTGAAGGCGATGAAATAAATTTGGAAGAATAAATAAAGAAGTTTTTGAAAATAAAAAAAAATTGGTCTTACTTTTTGGACACAGTAGTAATACTGTCATTTAGTGATTAAGTTCCTAAAAATAAAGAAATTATAAAATGAAGGGAAAGGAATTGAAATTTTCCTCTCGATAGTCCATCTGCGATTTTTCCTTTTAAATGTACAGGTTTGGTTTGTCGCTCAACGGTCATCTTGTGCACACTTTTGAGCTAAACAGACCGGACCTACAGTTTAAAGCGGATTCCGAACCACTACAATCCCCACATCACCACCGGGACTCGCACTCAAAACCTGTGGTACCGAGCCACTCGACCATCAGGACCTCTTAAATGTAGAGGGAAAAAAAAAGGTGATGCAGCACCCTAGGTAACGTTGAATTTGCTTCCTGACTGCTGTTCTAGTGTTAAATTACCAGAAAATACCAGAAATTAAAAAAAATAATAATAAAAAATAACAATTCACTAGGAATTAAAAAAAAAAAAAGCTACTGTTAGTATATTAATATACTTCTAAAACAATTTCTCTAAATTTAAATATAATTACAATTTAATTCAAAATTTACCCAAAAATAATAACGGATAATTTTAACTTTTCAAATTTATACTGCTTGTGTAATTTTAAAACAATGAACTAAAATAATTTGATCATTCGAAAAGACAAACAGAAGAGACTAAATCATTTAAAAAAAAATTTTTGATTTAAAAACAATTTTTTAAAAGCTAAACAATTATGTTGAAAAAAATGTTTTTAATTTTAATACCATCTCTCTTCGTCTTGCATATTATTATCAAAAAAAAAAAAAAACCCATACATACATTAATAAAATTAGCCATTTACCAATTTTCAACGAGATGCTATATAAATAAAACTTTTTATTTTAAATGTATTCAATTATATCAAGGTTTATTTTTTTATTTCAATAGACAAATAATAAAAATTTTATGCACTTATTAATAAATCAATTTTATTAGTTCAAAAACAGTGAAAATGTTTTCCAATGACGTACACTTTAACCTGAGGTCATTCCCCACTACAACAGCAAGTATGTAGCAGATTCAGCATTAACCAGGATTCACCATGGATGGCCTGTCACATGGCTACAATATTTTTCCAGCACAATTCGTAACGAATTTCCTAGCATAGTATTTTGTGATTCACACCCTCCTCAAGGGTCAAACGAATGGTATTCCTGATAAAAGAATCTATTGATTTGGCATCGTTGTCGAATTTTGAGAATCAAGCACCTTTTGTAAATACATCATGCCTGTCGCCAGGTAGCTCTGGTCCTGAAACATTTAAAACAAATTTTAAGTTATTAAAATTAAATTAATTTTTCAATTAAATGAAATATCAATTAGAAATACAACTTCATAAACAATTTTTCTTTTATTCAATTCTGATTATTACTTTATTTATGGCTTCCACTTATCACAATTTATGTATTTAAATTATTAGAGAGCTTTATTTATGTATTTAAATTATTAGAGAATTATTAACAGCTGCATACTGTTAATGTCTCCTTTGGGCTGCATTGCCTTATTTTTTTCTCCCCTAGCGTGCATGTGTGTTCGATACATTGTATCTACTTTTCATATTTTTATGTAACTGAGCTATAACGGGGCATCCATTATATATAACTAAAGATGGTGATAAAACGCTGCAAATGATGCCTAATTGTGAAACACGGAATTCTAAACTAAACCCTGTAAGATTATTTTAGATGAAAATTGATTATATTATGTATCACAGGTTTGTTTAGATGCAAAGAAATTATATTTACAAATCAAGAAAACAGTTACAACGTATGCCCATCTACGATGATCAATAATGAATCAAAGTTCTTCAGCTTACTTCTTTAGTGTTAAAAATATTCCACCATATAGAATAATTCCTTTACATAACTGTATTTAATGTTAATTAATTCTAAAATACCCTAATAAACTACTACTTAAGCTTAACAAATTTCAATATTTATTGAATATATTATATGTTTATAATGATGTTTCAATATCAAACCAGCTATAATATTAAAATCAATTAATTCTAAATCTGATATTGTATATTGATATATAAATATTAAGCTTTAAATTGATGAAGATAATATTTTCCCCATCAATAAAATTATAGTACCACATTCAAGTACAATTGTGTACTTAAATTTATTTAAACATATAACAGCTCTTTAATTCGGCATGTTGTGAAACATGATTATACAGAATCATCAAGAGTCAATATAGTTTTAACAGAAGTACAAAAGGTAAATCATTCTAGATAAAAATTGTAACGATTAAAACATGTACATATTTAATATGATTGTGCACATTTTAAACCAGTGTAGACGACTAAATATTTCGACATTTTAACAGCTATAAAATCAAAATTTGTTCACTAACATTCATTTAATTGAATATTTTTGTATTAATAAAAACACTGTGCATGCTATTTATTAAATATTAGAAATAAATTTAGAGTCATGCAGGTTCATACAAAATGTTTCCCAATCCTGCAATTCTCAACATAATTATAGGCAAAGTAGAAAAATAAAATTCCAAATGACTTTAACAAGAAAAGGACTCCACTGAATTTTCAAATAGAAAATTCCATATATAAAGATCAGAAAAAACTGTCAGCTTTACATTAATTAACAACAATAGTTTTAAAATGGTTTTTCTTACAAATTTTAAATTATCTGAAAAGAAACTGAATTTGATTTTCCACTACTTATTTATAGAAATAATATCAACATGACTAGATACAGCATAAACACTTTGAAAGCATTAAACATTTAGTTATAGTTTGAAACCAGGAAAAGATTCATACAAAGGCAAAATTTTAGAAATATTATAAATTAAAACATTTTTAATAGGGATTTAAAATTTCTCTTAAATCATAAATCAATAGACAGCAAAAGAAAACCACTTTATGTAATTAATTATGTGCTTCTCACAAAAAAATTAAAGAAACTTCAGAGATATCTGAATAGAAAATTAAGTTGATTTTCCAGTACATATTTATATAATTAATATCAATTTGACTAGTTGCTATGGTATGGTCATGCATTTTCCACACCTTTTCGTCTTTTTGTGTCTAGTATAGAAATAATCTCTTGCGGCACACTGTAATTCTCAATCACAAACAAATCTTTAGATCAAGAATCTTTAATTTCTCACAGTACCTTATAAGTTTGTTGGAAACATAATAAAGAGTAACAGAAAAATTATAACAATTTACCATTTTATTGAATAGGTACTTTTCTTCTTACAAAAATTTAGAACAAATAGGTGCTCTTGAAAATAATTGTGTGTTTATTATCATTGACATTTAATGACTTTATTAAATATTAATTTTTCATCTGTTTTAGATCTTGTTCCTGTATATAACAATGAATCATCTTTGAAATAGCTATCACTTTCTAGCAATGTAGTGATCTTTTTATCAACCTTTTATGCAAAGTGTATTTTTTTTAAAAAAAAATTATATTGAAATTAAGTACACTGTTTTTGGATGAGTTCCTTTTACTACATGTTAGGAACAGTAAAATATTAAAGATGTGTAGATTTCATATCTAGATAAAATTTTTAGATTATGAAGTTGTTGTTTTTCCCCTTGTCTTTTTAGTCTAGCCTAATAGAATAAGTTGTGAAGTTCCTCTACAACATTTCAAACGGAATAGATTACAGGGCATAATTCTCCCCATATTTAATTATGATTTTTATATGTTGATGAAGTTTTAACTATGTTTCATCTCTTGTTAAATTATTCTATCCATTATTAGTACACTTATTTGCTTTAATTTAGCCTTTTTACAAAATTAAATGTTTGTTCTTTCTTTTGCATAATTATATATTCAACAAGTTAATGTAGATATATAGTTATTTATTTTTTGTTACACTGTGTATGCAAAAATATGAAATTTATTTTGCATTTATAAAATTTTTTTAGTTTCAAATGATTTCTTCCTGGAAATAAAACTTGCTAAAATATCTATGATGCATATCTACCGGCATAAAAAGAAAATACAAATAAATATTTTATTGATTACACATACATCTGATTAGGAATTGCTAATTTTGACTAAACTTAAATTTTTCTTGTAATGAAGCTCCTCGAAAGAACAAAAGTCAATGACAACAGATGACAGTTACATTATTAAGTACTGATGCAATTAATTTTCTTATATAGAATACCTGTCTCACCTCAGTTATTCCATGACTGTAGATGCAATATCATCAAAAAAGTGAACAGAGAGAACATGGACATGTACATATATTCCATGGCCAAAATGAACACTTATTTTGATAACTGATGAGATATTTCTGATTTCATGCTGTTAAATAGAAATTTTTATTTGTAGCTTAATATTAATCATGAACAAATAATGTATATTTTTAATACCAGTAAACAATTATTTACAGCCCTTTAAAATTAATTCTAGAATACTTGGAGGTTAAGTACCTGAGAAATTATGATGCTAAAAATTAATTTATATTTTATAGCAAATTATATGACAATAATTATCAACGAAACTTTTATGAAAAATATTAAACTTATTTTGACACTCTTTATAATTTTTATGCACCTCATCGGATTTACTACAGCTTACATACCTACATAAGACCAAAATCAGCGACTGCTTCTTGGTTGTTGTAGCCTGTTAAATGGCAAATGTATATTTGAAAATTATCATTTATTGAAACCACGATTCTGTTTCTTTCCACGATTCTGTTCATTCGACTTCCCCTCCACATTCCAGGAATCCACCATGAAGGGAATGATAGTCCCGAACAGTATTATCATAACCCTCCCTCCCCAATTTACTACCAAAAGGTGAACCATGACCAACATTCCATAAAAAGGAATTTATTGCCATGCTGGCGAATGGGAATTTGACACCAAATCACAAAAAGCAGTAACTGTAACTGGGTGCACTGCATTTGGATATATCCCCACAATGTGAATAAATTCCTTTTAAGTTTTAGATGTTTTTCATTCAAAGTAATCCAATAATTATTTAAATTACACAAATAAATACATATGCAATAAACTTTGAAAGGAGCATTAGTAGTCAATAAAAAAATGGAATTTACTAATTTGGATGGAATTTAAACAAAAGAAATATTTATCAGTCAATGGTAAGATATAAATATTCCTCAAGAAATTGGAAATATCGAAAAACCTTATCAATGAAGAAATGTAACTATGCAAGTTTAAAAGATATATGAAAATTTTCCAAAATTTTTTACTTGATTAATTAAACATATTGCCATTTAAATAAATTCGACTTCAATGATTTCAAATATATCAAAAGTGATGAATATACAAAGGAAAAATTAAGAAAATAATAATTGCTTTCTAAGCTTCATCATCACAAAGGAAATTCATTCAATATTTAAATATGTGAAGAAGCAGATAAAAAAACATTAAATCATTTCAAACATCATCACAATTTATAATTTTAATCCAGAGTCTGTAGTACAATTTAAATATCTCTTATAAATTTGGTACTAATTACACTTATCTATTTTGTTTTATTTGACATACCTTATCAAAATATATTTCCAGTTCTTTTTAACTGTGCAGGAGATCAACAAATGCCAACATATGTTCATAACAAAAGGGGAGATTTCGGTTCTATAAAAATAAAAAAAAAAAAACATCAGAAATATAGAAAAAAGTATACATATACAAGGATTATTTCTAAAGCAATATAAAGACATTTACTGAAATATTCCACAAATATTTGAGGGTGAAATAAATATAGCAAACCCTTCCTTTTGGATAATTATACGAATATAAAAAAAAGAAGTATAAATTATACAAAATTGAATATTTTAATGAAATTTTCTATCTTTTTATAATTTTCAAATTTTAGAAAGAGAAAATCAGGAACAGTACAAAATGAGCTAATGATTTTGTGTTTTAAAAGAATATTAAGTCTTATATGACTTTACTTTCGTGCTTTGTATTACTCAGCACATATTAGCATATGGCATGACTTGCATTCTCCTTTTTAAGCAGTATAACTAATTTTATTCCTGGGCAATTTAAATATCTTTTTATCATTTTGTTTCTTTTCGCTTAGAACTGTATACTTTATTACCTATTTGTTTTCTTCTTATAAAAATGTCTATTACTTTTGGAATTCGATTATAACAAAAACTTCTGACAGAATAATATAGACACAGACTTGAAGCAGAATATCAATCTGGGTCACACACAGAGCAAGAAATTCAATGATTATTTAATGCACAAGCTACATTTTGGATAACTAGTAGGAATTTAAAATAGATTTTTCTAGTCTCAACTAGCACTCCATTACATTTTCGATAATTTTTATTATTTTATCGCTAAATTGTATTTTATTTTTGACTTGTGTACGAGGGTAAAATTCAGAAAGGAACTGTTTTTAATTCCAAGACAGCATTGACTGATTTATCAAAAATCAAAACAGTTATGTACTGAAGTGAAAAGAAGTCGCAAATTTAATATACAGAAATTTAGTAATTGCCTTTTTAAATATACTGAAAAACAATAAATACTGTAGTTGATATTGCAGATATTCAAATAATACATGTTTCAGAAATGCAAGAATGATGTTACACTTAGTGTTAAAAAATATATGGTAAAATTATAATAAATGAGGAATAATGAAAATATAAAATATTAAACAAACTGAAATAAACTGAGGAGGAGTTTTTAGCATATATAAAAATAAATGAATATTATGATTCAGATGCCACATGAGTAAAATTGTGTTTTAAGATAACTTTTCTTCAAAATATTTGACACGCAGAAAACATTTATGTTAATAATAATATTTCAAGACAATGATTCTTAAATTGGAATTTCGCTCAAAATATTACTTTGAGAAAAAAACGATAAATGATCGAAGTGCATAGAAAAATATATGACAGATTTTTAAATAGTGTAAATTATATGAATTTGAACAAACACTAAAATTTATCAACACAGTTCTGAAGAGAGGGGGAAATTTTATACATAAAATTAAGGATAATATTTAGTTTTTTAATATTGCTAAATAACTTACTTGAACAATTCCTCGAACTTTAGCAGATGAGTGCAATTTGTTGGATATTTCTATGTTGTAAAATAAACAAAATCTGAAACAGATAACAAAAATTATTACTATTTAGTATAAATAATTAACAAAAAAAAAAGTTACTACTAAAAATAAATTGCAATAAATAGTTTGCAATAAACATTAGGAAGCCACAATTGGATAATTTATTACAAAGCAGCTTAGCATAAATCTATTATTCAGATTAAAAAACGAATTGTGTTTTCTAAAATTTTGGTGATTTTTTATTGATTGAAAATTTTACTTGATTATCACAATATAATGCCATTTAAATGCATTGAACTTCAATGATTTTTAAATCAAAGGTGATGAACAATAAAAAAAAATGTAGAAAATAGATTGTAGAGAGAATGTAGAGATTGATTCAATATTTAAATATGTGAAGAAGCAGATAAAAAAAAAATATGAAATCATTTCAAACATCATTGCGATTTACAACTTTTAATCCAGAGTGTAGTTTTGGTAGTATAATTTAAAAACATTTATAAATTTGGTACAAACTACACTTATCTATTTGTTTTATTTGACATACCTTATCAAAATATATTTCCACTTCTTTTTAACTGTGCAGGAGACCAACAAATGCCAATATACATTCCTTACAAAAGGGAGGTTTTGGTTCTATAACAATAAACAATTAACATATTATTCATTGAAAATATCAGAAACATAGAACAAAGTGTACATATACAAGGATCATTTCAAAAGCAATATAAAGACATTTACTGAAATATTCCAAAAAATTAGAGGATGAAATAAATAAAATTTCTTTTAGATAATTATATCAATATATAAAAAAGAAATATAAATTACATGAAACTGAATATTTTAAAGAAATTTTCCATCATGAGCAACTAATTTTGTGTTTAAAAAAGAATATAAAGTCTTATATGACTTTACTTTCAGGCTTTGTATCACTCAGTACACTTTAGTATATGACATGACTTGCATTCCCCGCTTTTAGCAGTATAGCTGATTTTATTCATTGGCAATTCAAGTATTTATCATTTTATTTCTTTTGGCTTAGAATTGTGTACTTTATTACCTATTTATTTTCTTCTTTTCTATACATTTATTCTTACAATAAAAATGTCTATTACTTTTGGAATAAGATTATAACAAAACTTCTGAGATAGTCACAGACTTGAAGAATACCAATCTGGGTCACACACAGAGCAAGAAATTCAATGATTATTTAATGCACAATACAATATGGGTTACACAGGAATTTAAAATAAAAATTTTCTAATCTCAACTAGCACTCTGTTACATTTTTGATAATTATTATTTTATTGCAAAATTGTCAATTTTTTTAAATTGGAAGTTTGCTCAAAATATTACTTTAAAGAGAAAAACGATAAATGATAAAAATATATAAAAAACAAAATGGCAGATTTTAAAATAGTGTAGACTAATTACATGAATTTGAATAAACATTAAAATTTTTCATAACACATATTTATAAAATGAGGGGGGGACAAGTTTTTATATATAAAATGAAAGATTACATTTTTTTTTTTTTTTTTTAATATTGCTAAATAATTTACATGAACAATTCCTTGAACTTTAACATATGAGGGCAATTTATTAGATATTTATATGTTAAAAAACAAATAACAAAATTAGAAAACAGATAACTAAAAATATTAACATTTAGTGTGAATAATTAACACAAAAAAAAACATTTACATCTAAAATAAATTGCAGAAACCTAGCTTGTAATAAACATTAGAATGCCACATTTGGATAATTTTCACAAAGCAGCATAGCATAAATATATTATTCAGGTTAAAAAAGAATTGTGGTCTCTAGAATTTGGTGTTATCAAATGTACAATATGATTTTAAAAGGAAACATGTTCCAACATCATACCTGCAAATTTTAGATGCTGCAACTTTGTAATCAGTACATATACATTGATATTTTTGCACTGGTAAATTGATGAATACAAAAGTTTTATTTTTTAACTACTCGAATATATTAAATTATTTTCTTCTATAATAGGTATGATAATTCAGTTTTACTCATGATACGAATTTTTTTTTTTTTATTATAAGAATAGCTTTTTTTTTTTTTTTTTTTCTTTTTTTGCCCTACATTAATAACAATGTCCAAATTAATAATTTAATTTTTTTAAATTTTTGCTTATTTGTATTTACTTATGCTTACAACAATAAAGATGTTTATTATGGTACCTACAAAAAAAAATTGATAAAAACACCTTATGACGTTTAAGGATTTATAAGATTGCATTTCAATAATGATATCAACAAACAATTTCTCATAATCATTATAAACAAACATAAAATAAAGGTTATATTAAAAAGAATATTAAGTATTCAAAATGATGAATAACATTTTTTGATATACTAAAATAATATTCATTTAAATCGTGATTTTTAATCCCATTTCATTGTAATGAAGTAACTACATTTAAAGATAAAATATATTTTCTATTTTAAATATTAAATAAAAAACGTCACTAAATAAAGATGAATTATTTAACAACATAAAATGACAAAATTGTTATCTCGCAGGTCGTACATCAAATGAAATATAGTACATTTTAATTCACATACGAAATATTTGTGCCTTTCAGTTTTTTCCTAATTGGAGGATAATTCCCCTTCCCGGGGAGACTTCCACCTTTGGGACAGGCGAACTCTATCTTTACTAACGCCAACAGCGATAAGCGGTGGCGATGTTGTTACATTTGGCGATTGCTTACTAACCTAATGTTTATGGTGTCAAGTTTGACTGTTGATGTGTGCTTCGATTAGATGCCTCCGCACAAAAAAAAAAAAATTCCTTAGATGACGTAGTTTTGTGACTGTAAAATATCCGAGTGGTTATGTGTTTCCGCTTTAAAAATAGTTCTTTGAAGAATTTATTAAAATTAGCCTTTTCCGTTTTGTAAATTTTTCTTCCTTATATTGGTTTATATATTTATTTATATATTTGTAAAATTTCATTTGATGCTATTTCTGTACATAGTTTGTACTGACTTTTAAATTTATTAATTATTTTTTTAAAATCTCATTTCTATTGTGTTTTTTATGCTTATTCTGTATTTTTTATATTATGCTATTGCTTCATAAATACAGAATTTTTATTCAACTGATAGAAAGTGGGAATGCCTCATTTATCAAAATAAGTGTTCATTGTGGCACTGGATCATATTTGTGTCCATGCTCACTCTGTTCTCTTTTTTTGAGTATACGACCACTAATTATCAAACATAGGGAAAAGAAAAATTTTTAATTTAAAAAAAAAAATTTTTCACTAAAAAATATACAGTGAGGAAAAGTGTTAGTTTTATTTAAAATAGAAAAATCATTTTTATTATTAAATCCATTTCTTTTATATTTACAAATAAAATTTACACATTAATTGTGTAAAAATATTTTTTACAGCATTCAGCAAAGAGCAATGGAAATTAACGAAAATATAGCTTTTGAAGGATTCAGTCTTATGTTTAAAATAAAATATTTGGCAGTGTATTAAACAAAAATAATTCATAGCCATTTTACAAATTAGTCTATATTAATCCTCTACATTAATAGAATCTGTAAGGATAAATTAATCAGTAGGTTGCTGTATTGTATGCACATTTTTGCATTTTTGTAAATTTAATAGCAAATTAAAAAAATATTCAAAATTGCATTAAATAATTTTTTCAAAACACTGTGATATAAATAGAAATACATTTCTGTTCAAAATTATAAATTTTACAATGTGTTTTTAAAGAGTAACATAATTTCCTGCTTTGTCTTTTGAAGCACTGTATAGTATGAAAGCGCTTTTTTTTATTCAATTTGTTTTCTTTTTTCCCCTTTTTATTTTAATTGTTTCCTTTAATCATAAGCCTTACAGCTTATTCTAACATATTTTTCTTATAGCTTTGATTCAGAGCAGAGGTACGCTTCGTGTACAGATATATTCTCTCGTATTGAAATTCATCGACTTTGAGGAGAAACATATATATTTTTAAAAAACTTATGTCTTATGTTATGATATAAAAAAACTTTCCGATCTGGAAGAAAACTTAAAACATCATCAACCTATATTTATTTTAGAAAAAAAAATTGGAGTGTGAATAAATTAAAATTTTTAAATTTTTTTTTTTTCAGTTAAGAACTTATTTTATGAATAATATTGTACATTTTCCTGACATATCTTTTATTCCTCGGTACAAATTTTATTCTTAACACAAGAAAGGAAATTTAAGGGATAATCATTTGATATCTTTTCGGATAGTAAAGACACTGAAAAACAGGCATATGTGATCCCTTCTTGCCGCATATCCCCAGTAGTTTCTATCCCCCATTTTTTTCTGTACTGTCGCAAACCATTCCCCTCCCCCTACTTATACGTTCTATTAAGAACACTGACCGCTCCCCCAGATCCTGAGTTCCTACGACATTATTACCGCTCTCTAACTGACGTTAGAGAAGCCATTACTGTCTTTACACAGCAACGCTGGCAAGACGACATAGAGGCCCTGACGCCTGAGTCAACATCTCTTTGGAAAAAATGTTCCCTCCTACGCAGACAATATCACAACATTCCGCCCTTGCAGGGTGCCAACGGCCGAGCTGCTTATTCCCCTGAAGACAAAGCGGAACTGCTCGCAGACAGTCTCAAATCCCAATTTGAACTTAATCACGATGTTGAAGATAGAAATTTCTTCGAACACATCAACTCTACAGTCACAGATTTCTTACAAAGACCACATACCAATGACTTAGACTTAATTACTCCTAAAGAAGTCTGTGAAATTATCAGAAGGTTTAAAAACAATAAAACCCCTGGTCTGGATCTTATTAATAATCGCATGTTAAAGTCCACTCTATTAAATTTATTCTTTATATCACCATTCTTTTTAACTTTCCACTTAGGATCTGTCATTTCCCAGCTTGCTGGAAGACTGCCGTAGTATGCCCCATTCTAAGCCAAATGCTAATTTGGCTTACCCCCATAATTACCGTCCTATCTCACTACTTAGTAGCTTGAGCAAAATATTCGAATCTGCGTTACTTAAACGCCTGAATCAGCATTGCGATCTCCACGATTTAATCATTCCTGAACAATTTGGTTTCAGAAGGCAATTAGGAACCTGTCACCAATTACTTAGGTTGACAGAGCTGATTCATGATGGCTTTAACGAACGCAAATCTACGGGAATATTATTTTTGGACGTAGCCAAAGCCTTTGATAAAATTTGGCATAATGGCTTATTATTCAAGCTCATGCGACTTGAATTTTCATCCCAACTAGTTAAGATTCTTTGCTCTTACCTACAAGCCCGAGATTTCTTAGTTAGAGTAGGTGGAGTTACTTCCTCAACCAGACCAATAGAAGGGGAGTTCCTCAAGGGTCGCTCCTAGCGCCCGCCCTCTTCAATATTTATATTAATGATATACCGAGAGATGCCCAAACATCTCTCTTTTGCTACGCTGATGATACGGCGATAGCCACACAGAACAAATCACCTCAGCTTGCTGTTAAAGACCTTCAATTTTCAGTTTTTAAATTAGAAAAATGGTTAACCACCTGGAAAATTAAAGTTAATGCCACTAAATCTGACTGTATGCTATTTACTCGGAAGATCGCGTTTTCTCCATTAGGGAGTATCACTCTTTTTGGCCAGCCCGTCCCCTGGGTAACTGAATATAGATACCTGGGGTTATTTCTAGACCCAAAATTATCTTTCAATTCCCATATTAAGAATGCAGTTGCTAAAGCAACTGGTGCGAGTATTAAACTCCACTGCCTAATTTCTCGAAAGAGTAGGCTTGCGATCAAACACAAGATCCTGCTCTACAAGTCTATCATTAGACCTATCTTGGTTTATGGTAGTCCTATCTGGGCCTCTACCTCATTGACAAACATCAAGAGACTCCAGGTTTTCCAAAATAAACACCTGGCTATGATTGCTGACGCACCATGGTTCGTTCGTCGTAAGATTATTCACAGTGATCTAGACGTCGAACCTATTCCTAATTATATAATCAAAATTTCAAAGAATTTTCTTGAAAAATGTCCTCAGATTAGCAATGAGTTAATCCGTCGACTGCCAACCTATCACCCTGGGGTGAAGAGTTCCCAAAAAAGACCACGGGCAGTCTACGATGTCTCCTATGAGTGTTTTCCTAAAGTTAAGAAACACCATGGCTGTTACTCTGAACAAGCGCAAGCGAGTTCAGGTAATGGGGTGAGCTTTGCTCATTGAGAAGTTATCTCAATGCGTATCTGACGATTACTTTTGGCTTAAAAACAAAATGTAAATTTAATTCTAAAGAACTGGCGCAGAGGTAACTCTGTTCCTTTTCTATTCCCCTTTTATTGCTACGTTGTGCTTTAAATTCATTATAACTTTCCGACTAGTAATTAAGTTAGGTTTTATTTTTCGTTCGCTTTTTACCCCTTTTTTTTGTTAGGAAAACAAAAGGATAGATATAAAAATTATAAAAATAAAAATAAAAATTATAAAAATGAAAAACCAAACAAAAAGTATAAAAATGAAAACCAAATAAAAAATATAAAATGAAAAACCAAATAAAATCACAGGTTCTGTGATGGGCCTTTTTTTGTGGGGACATTGTTTACATTTTTTACCTTTCAGATGCTCCTATTGGCTCCCACGTGTTCAGCATAATTCTTCCAATCAGTGATCAGTAAGCAACGGGTTGGGGGGTTGTTTACGTTTTTACAATAGTCACATGGCATCGTCAACTGGTCCCTAATTGTACCGAATTTAAAACTTAACTTTTAAATTCTTTTATTTTTTATCTTACTTTTTTAAATAGTATTTTTTTTTTTTTTTTTTTTTTTGAGTACCATACAATAATTTTAGAAACTTTAATCTTTAATTTCATACTAACAATAAAGCAGCCTTTTATAATTCAAAGCATATCTATTAATTAAGATGAGGAGGTTTAAGGGGTATTTCCCCTGTTGGTACTCCGTAATCGGTACGCCAGTTGCCAGTTGCCAGTCCCCCCCCCCCAAAATACAAGTTGTTCACTGAGCAGTTCTGAGAATTTTTGAAGAATTCTGTTAGATCAGATGAATGGGGGAAAGGCGGGAAAATATGAAGAAAAAACCAGAATTCATACCTAAACTTTAAGATTTTGATTAGTTCTATACTGTTAATAAAATTTAAGACATTATTTAGAGAAAAAACTGTGGTTTGAATAATATGAATCAATTATATAAACCATAGTTTATATGTTTGGATTTATAAATTGCTGATTTTCTGAGAAAAAGTACTCCTTATAACAGAATATTTTGATTTTCCAAAAGCCGTATAAAGTTTCGTAAAAAAAAACTTTGAGGATTTGCTTTTTATTATTTATTGCACAGCTTTAAAATCAACAAATTTGAATTTCCAATTTATTTATTCACATTTTCAAGAATAAAATCTTATAACACTTTTTATTCCAGATAACCTGAAAAAGGAGAAGTATAAATCAAAATTAGCCATTTAGTAGTGGAAATGTAACTTTTGTACAAACGAGCATTTTTCTTGAAAAAAAATTGTTTCAAAAAATCTATTTCTAACATTCACGTGTCTAATATCAAATTGTAATTATTTCTGTAGCAAGTTTTGTTCTGAAAAAGTCAATTTCACTATATTCAAGATGAAGAAACATATTACGGTTTTTTTTTTTTATTTATTTATTATCATATGCGAACATGATGTTGTTCTGGTTAGAGATTCATGGCGCAATCCAAAAAGTACAGCAAGCAAATAAAACTCCATTCCAAATTTGCAAATTTTGGAGGGAAAATGGTAGTTTGGGCCCCTTAACTCTTGAAATGATTCATGAATAACGTTAATCTTCGTTATATTCACTTGATTATTGAATGTCATAGTGTTTCTTGTAGAATTGGGAATACTTCATTCTTCCTTTACGAGTAATATTTTCAAAATTTAATATATTCTTTTGGCTATTGATTGCTATGGTGTTTCTTGTAGAATTTGGAATACTTCATTCTTCATTTATCTTACTTTTGCATGTTCTTTTAGAGATTCTTGAACAATTCAATCTTCATGATTCAATCTTTATTCAACATTGCTATATTCATGTGGCTATTTGAATTTGGCCAATCTTGTAGTATTCCAATCAATCGCTTCATATATCTCTTGCTTTATTAAACATTGTTATATTCCTGAGTTTATTCATCCGTTCTCCAGTGTTCACACATGATAAGTTGAAATTTGCTGAGCAGATTTCAGTTTATTATTATTATTTTTATCTTAATATGTTGTCGAAAAATTTGAAAGTATTTACACTGTTTAAAAAGAAAAGAAAAGAAACGATTTTTATAATATAATAAAAATATTCACTAATAAAGAATATCATTAATGCATTTTATAAGTAGATTATGCTTGAAATCTTTATCCGAAAATGTGTCCTTCAAAAGCCGGAGTAAGTAATCTGTTTTTACTGTAGTAAGAACATTTTAATCACCAAAAAACATTGAATATATATTCATAATTAAAAAACAGTAATCGTATTAGAAACTATTAGTTGTAGAATTGCCTGCTTTAACTAATACATGTTTAGTATTTAAAAATCTTCTTGACTAATGTACAGGTTACCCATAAAATTTAGAATTTATGTAAGAACAAAACGCATAACAGAAATCTTAAGCAAAAAAAGAAAGAAAAAGTATCAAGAAATCATAGTCAGGCAATAAATTATGTTCAGCAATTATTGTTAAAAATTGAAAAAAAGAAAGCATTTTAAATAAAAACTATAGAACTCCAAACGATTTTTATAAAAAAGCATCTGAAAGAAATTTAAGAAAAAAAAAAAAACGCATGAAAGAAATTTAAATAAACCATTAAGAATAGCTCGTGAAAGAAATTAAAAATTTAAAAACCAATACGACATGTTGAAAGTGGTACAGAAAACGAAAAACTGATATCGAGAACATGAAAAAAAGTGACCAGGGGAATGAAAACCCCTCTCTCTAAAAAAACAATACCCTTAACATTATCGGTAATAAAGATATTGGAAATAAGACACCTTGAAGCTTGAAATTATAAAATTTTTATTAAAAACAACCATTGTTACATTTGCATTACTCACAGAAAATTTAAAAAATGGAGGATAATAGAGAAATAAAAATAGAGAATGTGATGAACTGCTTTCAATGAATTACTCCTTGGTTCTATTTATGTTTGCAGTATTCGTAAACCACAATTTTCTGTTTTCAATCAATTTCTTTCTTTCTTTTAAACATATTTGTGACCGCACTAAAGCCATGTTTCACTAAATATGAAGAAGGAAATGTAAAGAAGAATAAAGTGTAGAAAGATTTCTAATTTCCTGTACAAAAAAGAGTTATAAACAGAATAATGTATGTACATATATAAAACGCAGTAATAACTATTAATTCTTTTCATAATATATCAGCAAAATTAAAGCTATTTGAATATTTTAATACTTACAACAAGGCCCAATTTTCCTAATGGGTATCAGTAAGATGGGTATTAGTAAGTTCCAAAAATTTTTAACTTTTAATACTCTTAAAGCGTACGTATTTAATTAATATTTTCA
>BPLR01002229.1:0-52474 GCA_021605095.1 Caerostris extrusa
AAAAGGTGAAATATTTTTTTCGAATATATAGTTAAAGAAAGGTAAATTAAAAAAATGATATTATATAACAGTTCGAAATTTATTATTATTTTATTGAATTTAAAAGATATATAAATATTAAAAAAAAAATGAAAAAATAATTCCCTAAATTAGAATATTAAATTTAATTAATTAGAAAAGTAAAAGAGAAAAATAACCATTCTAAATTTACTAAGCGATGATTAATTACAAGAATACACTTTTGTTAAATATCGATATTTGTTTCATCAATTACCTTATTGAAGGGTATGCCACGATTGAAAAATGAAAAATTTTAAAATTGGTAATCGCTATTAATAAATTTATTATTATTTTTTTTAATTTAAAGTCAAATAAATATAAAAAATTCTGAAAAATAATTCCTAAATTCAAAAAATAAAATAAAATAAAAAATTAATAAATAAATAAATAAAAAATAAAATAAATAAATAAATTTTGAATCATTAGAAAATGAAAAGAAAATAACTATTCTAAACTCTTGTATTAAGTGATAATTAATTAAAAGCATACACTGGGTCAAATATCGCTATTTTTCATCAATTACTTATTGATAAGCAATTCATTTATGAAAAAGGAAAAACATTTAAATGGAAATTGCTATGAAAATTGGTGTAAAAGCATTAAGATTCTAAATCTTCTCAAACTAATTTATAACTTTGTATTTTATAGATTAAAAAAATCGCATATTGTTGAAATTTTGAATAACTGACATAGAACGAGTTATTATATTTAAAATGTAACTATAAAAATTATTTAATTGAAAACAATTCTCATTAAAATTTTTATACAATCTAAACGAAATTTTCCTTTTTAAACATTAACTATAACAACAATTATTATTTATTTAATTATTGATAAAATATAATATGTATGGCGTGCATGAAACGTTTTTATAAATACAATTAATAAAATCATATTCAATAATACAATAAATCAATAAATAAAACCATATTTATGAATGAAAATATTATTTATTATATTTTATTTGGAAAGTTAAATGCATTGATGGATAAAAATGGATAAAATTCTTTTAAATATCCATAAGTTACTTAAATATACATTAAAAAGAGTTAATTAAATATACGCAAATTTTTCAATATTGTTATTATGTTGAAAGAATAAAAGCTAAAGAACAATGCGAAAATTGAATAATCAGTATGCCTTTAATAAAATTCTTTTGTAAACATTAATTGAAAAATATATTTTATATTTAATCAAAACTAAAGTTATGAGCTAAAATATTCAGCTTACATTTAAATACAAACTTTTATAGTGAATTAATCTTGAAATAAAAAAATAAATAAAATAAAAAAATAAACCCAAAAAATTCAAAAATATTAATCTTGAAAATGATATAAAAATAAACGAATAATATTTATATTTCTTCATGATTTTTTGAAATTTATAATCTTAATTTTAGGTTTCTGTTTACTATAAATATCTTTAATTTTATAACATAATAATTTAATATAAAAATATAATCACAATAATAAAAATACTAAAATAAAATAACAATAATAAAAATATAAAAATGTAATTACAATAATAAAAATATAAAATGCAATTATAATAATAAAAATATAATCACAATATTAAATTTATAAAAATATCCCTTTTTTATGATAATTTCATGAATTACCTGAATTTATTATTTAAATATTCGTATAGTATTTAGAAAAATTAGCCGATCAGCATATAAATAAATGTTAAAAAACATTCTTTGGAAGAAAAGCGATATCTCGCATAAATATAAAAAAAATTCTAAATTTGTAGATTTAACAAAATCTAAAAGATATCAAAACAAAATTTTTTATTCTAAATTATAAATACAACGATTTTTAAAAAATATTAATTAAAAAAAAATATCCTATTAAACAAAAGTAAACAAAGAATTTACAAAGTTTCCCATAAAACTTTGTCGAGTACGAACACGTTGTAGATGTAATCTTTATCAAATTCGAAACAAATTATTATTTTATTTTATAATTCTTCCAAAAATTTAAATATCGTTTGCAAATAATAGAAGAATAAAAATAAGCCACAAATCGACACACCTAGAGGAGTATTTATCAAGGAAAAACAGGAAAATATATATAAATAAAAAGGTAAACAGCTGATGCAAAATTGAAGAATTCTTCCACGCACATTGCAAACGATTTCTAAAAATAAAATTAAAATCTACACTAGAACAACAGGATCAGAACCACTCACCTTTTCATTGTTCAATCACATGTGGATGCATGCATCTTGATGATCCACTGGTACCTTGCTTCTGATTTGCTGCTGCTGCTGATGTTTTCGAACGCTTTCTCCTTCGAATCTGTACAGTTTGCTGCCCAGCAGAGCACTGGAAATGGCGACTGCCTGCAGACGAGAATCTTTTACACCGTCTGTCCCTCGAAACTGGCATCACAGCGCAACGTCTCCGTTGCGCATGCGCCACTGGCTATTTCAAGCTCAGCTAATGAAAAAGCGGGGAGCTGACCTGATGGATTAAAATTTATTGTAGTTCCGATTTCTTTCTTTTTTTTTTTTCTTTCTTTTACGCTTTTTTTGCTATGCATCCCTCCCTTAACCTTTGTGTTCTTTTGTGTGTTCCACCCTTCCATGTTCACCCTACATATGCATCATTTTCTTTTTTTCTTTTTTTTTTTCTTTGTTGATTTTCGATTATGTTTACGAAGTGGACAAAATAAAGCTGTAATAAATACAACTATTGGAAAGTAAAATCTAAATTTCATATTTCTTCCCAGGAAAAATACAGAGTGAAAAATTATAATATAGAATATTATTATATATAAATTAATTAAACAAGAATATATAAAGAATAATATTCAATAGGAATTAGTACAAATAATATTTATGGCAAAAATTTCAATTAAAAATGGAATAATTTTAGTGTAAATTTTCATCGTTTAAAATGTACACTAAATAAATGTGTACTGTGTAATGTACTAACGTAATGTACTAAATGTAATGTGTATGTAATGTACTAAATCTACACTGTTAAAAATTAATTAAAAATTTTAATATATATTTATTACAAATTTATTACAAAATTAATAAAATATTCATTCATAAATTTTAATTAAAATAAACATTTTTAACTTAATTAAATAAAATTAATAATCCATAAACAGTAAAAAAATTTAATAAATAAATAAAAAATATAGATACATATATTATAATGAATTAAAAATTTTAATAAAATGTTTTAAAATTTATTATAAAATTTATTAAAAATTTATTATAAAATTAATTATAAATTTATTAATAAATTAACTAAAAATGTATTAATAAATTTTCATTGCAATATAAATTTCAATTAATTAATTTAATTTAATTCAGAGTCCAAAAAATAAATTTAATAAATAAAAAAATAAAACATGTGTATTATTAACTAATTATTAATTATAAATTTATTAATAAATTAATTAAAAATGTATTAATAAATTTTAATTACAATATGAATTTCAATTAATTAATTTAATTAAATTCAGAGTACAAAAAATAAATTTAATAAATAAAAAATAATAATAAATAAAAACTTAATTAAAATCATTAATTAATCATAAACATGTATGTTATTAATTAATTATTAATTATTAATTTTTACTCAAATAAATAAATAAATTTAATTAATTAATTAAATCTAATTAATTAATTTATTATTATTAATTTTTGAGAAATAAAATTTTAATCAGTACTACTAAAAAAAGTATAGATCATTAAGCAGTGATGGATTAAAAAATTTAAACTTTCTTTGCAATTTTTGATGTTGGCCTGAGTTAATTTTGGCTTATTAATTTAAATGGACTCTTAAAAATTAATTCGAGTAATTAATTAAACTTTATGGGAGAAAAATCATTTATAAAACTGATTTCAATAATTTCCTATTTTTTTTTTTCGGTTGAGAAATTTTTTTTTATTAAATTCCATTCTAAATTTATGCTTTTTTTTTTATAATAACGTTTAATATAATAATGTTTTCAGAAACACATTTATTAGCAATGCAGATTTTTTACATATTTTTTTGTAACTCTACAAATAGTTGATATTTAGAGAGCAAAAAAAATATTCTTTTAAAAGCTTTTTTTTGCTTCATTTTATTCCACCACACCATTAATAATAAAGAAGAAATAACTTTCCAAATTTTTTAAAAAGCCCTACTAATCAAATAACTACGGGAAAGTTTTACGTTTCTTGCATACTAATTACCAAAAGATATAAAAAGAAAAAACGAAAATGACTCCAAGGAAAAAAACAACAACTTAAAATATGTTGTTTTTATTCTTTTTTTTAATTTTTCCTTAAAATAACTGAAGAAGTAGGTCAAAAGAAAAATTTAACATAACTCAATTCAGGAATTAGTTAAGCAACTAATTTTGAAAATTTTTTTTATGTATATAAATTGAAATAATTGTCTATATTGATGAATTAAAATCGTGATTGGAATTTTCAGTTTCTATATTTTTTCTTGCCATCTTACTTATTTTCTTAGGAATATTATGTAGATAAAAATGAATGTTATAACGATTTGGCAATACTCTATGAAGCATAGTTAATATATATCGTAAAACTGTTAGTGAATTTGTTATGTTTAATAAATGCAAATGCAATTTAATCTTTTTATTTAGTTTCATGTATCTAATGTAAAGAAGTGAATATTAACTTGTGTAGATTTAACAATTATGCCAGTTTTTGTATTTTATCCTTCCTTAAAACTTTAAAACAAGAAAAATGTATTTTTTTAACGATTTTACAGTGATTCCAATAGGCAAGAGGACACTTAGGAAAGTTCCAGAAAAAATCATTTTATAGTAGTAATATTTAAAAACGTCCCTTAATAATTTTTTTTATATAAAAAGGAAAAATCACTCTGACAAAAATCAATGGAGAAAATCAATTTTAGAATAAAAACTGTAAATTGCCTTTTTTTGTTATTTTTAATAGTTGATAATAGTTTTAAATATCATTTGCTTCGTTCTTGAGAATTAAATTTGCAAATACGGATTGTTTTTTTTGTAACGAAACAAAGACTAATATTCGAAAATATATAATTATCATTATAAATGAAGTAAATACTAAAAACAAACTGTACTAAATTGCTGAAAGTAGCACTTTCGACTTCTTTGAAGTGACTTGTGTCATTTCAGAGAAGAAATTCCGATTAAACACGTGAAATAAATACATTTGTTTATTGACACTTATTCGAATAAACAGCTGTTTATTGCATAAAAATTCCGAGTTTTACTTCAAACCCTTCTGCAGGTAATATTGAAGAATTGTATATTGCTATTTTGCCAGTGCAAACAGCAAAAGCATTCTCAAAACTAATTATAAATAAGACCATATTTTTACAAAGATTCTTTATTTATTATATGTTGGCCTTGATGACAGTTGCAATGACTATAAGGAATAAAACTGAAGATTTCAATCTCAATCAAGAACTTGGTTGGAACTTTGAAGCATGGAGGTGTAGGAGTCCAACTTCTTCAAAAGGGGCATGAGTCCAAGTCAAATGCAAATGCTTCCAAATGCTTCAAAGTTACAACCAAGTTCTTTGGATTGAGATGTCCAAAGAACTTGTTTGATACTTTGAAGCATGGAGGTGTACGTCAAGTTCTTTAGGAGGTGTATAAGTTCAGGTTCTTTGGAGATCTCAATCCAAGAACTTGGTTGGAACTTTGAAGCATGGAGGTGTAGGAGTCCAACTTCTTCAAAAGGGGCATGAGTCCAGATCCAAATGCAAATGCTTCAAAGTTCCAACCAAGTTCTTTGGATTGAGATGTCCAAAGAACTTGTTTGATACTTTGAAGCATGGAGGTGTATGCGTCCAAGTTCTTTAGGAGGTGTATAAGTTCAGGTTCTTTGGAGATCTCAATCCAAAGAACTTGGTTGGAACTTTGAAGCATGAAGGTGTTGGAGTCAAAATTCTTCAAGTAGTGTATGAGTCGAAATCCAAATATTCAAGTTCTTTGGAGATCTCAACACAAAGAACTTGGAGTGTAAACATGGAGCACTTGAAGCATGGATGTGTATGAGTCCATGGTGGGGTGCATGTCAGTATCAAGACTAAGAAATTTTGTATACATTAATGGTGTATTGAATCAACTTTTATTAAAATATTAAAATAAAACAACTTCATGCAAAAATCTCGGTATTGGCAAGAAGTTTGAAGGTAATGATCCTAAACATACTCTCGATATTTTTCATTGGTGCCCTTATAATAGATTTAATTTATCCATATCTCTCCTTATTCTCCGGATACTAATGCTATAGATTATATTTAGAGGTAATTAGAGGATAAAAAATTAAGCTTGAAATGAAAATATTAATGCAAAAAAGAGAACAAAATAGTGCATAAATTACAATAAATATAGGGAACCCAATGTTGTTGCGAATGCTAAATCCTATCCAATGAAATAATGACTTTTGAAATATACTTTTGGGATTTTTGTAACTTATTTTATTTAAATTAAATTAAACATAAAAAAGTTAAACTTTATTCTTATCATTTTTTAAAAAAATATATTTCAAAGAATATGTGAATTTATTATTATTTTTTATTATAAAATTGTTATTAGTTTTAGTACGAATCTGTTTATTATTATTTATTTATTTATTATATATTATGTTTTCTTACTTTGTACCTTAAATTTAAAGAAGAAGCAGATTAATTTAAAATGCAGACCTCTAGAAATTGTCTGCTTTTAAGAATTTTGCTGAAATTTATTTAAATTAAATTAAATAATAAAAAAAGTTACGCATTATACTTGAAATATAAAAAAATATTTTTGAAGGATATTGTGAATTTGTTATTATTTTTGTCATACAATTTTTATTTATTTTATTATGAACTTATTTATTATTTTTTTTAACTTAATATTTATTTAAAATAAGTTTATCAAGCAACATAAAAGTAGTTTTGAGAAATTGCATTTTTTTCAAATGAACTTTAATTAAATATTTAATTACTTTTTATAATAATAAATTAATTATTTTAAATACATTAATGATAAATAAATAAAATTAATTATAAAATGTTTCCATTACTCTTTTTAGTAGAATGGATGTATTATAGAAATAATTTTTGTATTACAATTAAATGCTAATAAAAAGCAAAATTATATTTAAAAGGAATTAAATGTGAAATTTTAATTATGATTATCATTGAAATCAAATGAATGTTTTTATCAAGTATTCTTAAACTATAATTCAGAATAAAAGAAATTATTAAGTAAAATAAAACTTTTGAGTTTAGATTTTTATTTTTTTAAATCAATTTAACGTAATTTACATTTTGTGGTAATATTATAACTGAATTCTGTGATATTTTCAAACTAATTTTGAGATATGATATGAAAATTTATACAAATAAACGAAAGTATAACTAGTTTTACATTCTTTTTATTTAATTTACAAGAACGTTTTGTAATTTAATTTATGTACATGTTTAAATTTGTTTAAATAGACCTGACAATTTACGGTTTGTTTGAACAAGATGATGAATACATACGAATATTAATTTACGAATAACTCAATGTATTTCTTTCTCTTGAATTTACATTTCAATACCAATGCTTAATATTGTTTAAAATAGAAATTTCTTCTTTATAACGTCTTTGTCAGACAACTATGCATAAAGTAATTAACTATGGCATTTTCTTAAAATAAGGAAAAATAAATCTAAAGCAAATGTATAAATTTAAAAGATAACGGAATAAAAGGTAACAGTTATATTATTTATAAAAATAAGATAAATATCTTAAATATAATGATACTGTATCAGTTTTATTATTAAATTTAATAAAACGGTTATAGTTAAAAGATGTATTTGAGACATTTTTTTTTTATAATTCAAAATGTTTTGACTAGCACGTGTGCTAGAATAATAAAAAATAGAGATAAGTACTTCTTTTATCAGATAAAATTTTGATATAGATTTAAACAAAACGAAATTGTTATCATATTTTTTGCATTTCTTTTTTATGCATATTCGTAATTCAAATTTTGTAATTTAATTTCATTGATTTGTTTCATTTTTTTTTTCTTATTTGAATGAATCGTCACGTCTTTATTTATCAATTTGTCTAATATTTACATTAAATATATTTAATAGATAATATGTTTCACAAGAAGAAAGCAAATAAAAAATAAAATTTAGTTTAATAATAATTATATTAAATTTATTAATTAATTAGATAAATTTATTTTTTATTTTATAATTCTTAATCTAAATTTAGCTGCAAAAATTGATTATAAATCAAATCATTAAAATCAGCTGTAAGATCGATGAAAAGAATTTATTATTATTATTATTATTGGATGATTTCAAACTAACAAATCGCTATTAAAACACATGCAGTGCATGTAGTGTGCAGGTTGGGTAACCCGATTTTAACTGGGTGTGGTTAGGTTGAGATACTTAGACATTGGTTGGAGAACTCACAGTTTTATTGACACAAGCATAAACACTAAACGCATACAATTAGACATACAGTTTTTAACATATTTAAAGATAGATATGTATAGATTTGTGGAGGATTCTACTTCTAATCTGAAAATCTGGAAATAGGCTAAACGCAGGGTGCTCTAAATGTTTCCTCTCGGAATGAGGGATTGTAAACTAAACGTTTATCAGCGGATTGCGCTGTTTTTCCTCTCGGGTGAGAGTCTCGAGACCTACTGATGATTTCTCCTGAATGCCAAGTGGGGGAGGAGGGGGTATCGCTCTTGTCAATGTGTAGGCACGATTACATACTTTGTTTTTATGTATCAAATACATCGTTGGGATTTTTTTAAAGATTTTTAAAGCATGTTCACATAATTTATACTTGCTTTAACAGCTATTTGAATTAAACATACAAAAACTATGTTTAGTTTAGCTATATTATTTCTTAATACTTTTAATTAACTCTAAATTATTCATATTATTTTTGATATATATTTTATGATACAAAATTTAATATTATTATTATTTTTAAAAATATAATTTGGTGTATACTAGTAAAATCTTATAATGTATTTATATAATATGATGTATTCTATGTAATCTTATAAGGCAAATATTATATGTATTAGTAGAATATAGAATTATCGCTCACGTATTTATACTATTAAAATAATATTTTGGCAGTATATTGATGATTCGTTTATTTATTTGTGTATAAGGTTTTTTTTTAATTACAGATAAATATTTTGCAAATGATAAGTATACGTGGGATACCGCGAAAAAAATTACTTCCATTTTTATTTTTCCTTTTTTTTTTTTTTTTTTTTTTTTGGTTTGTGTAGAAAAAAAAATAATTTTCATTATTTTATATATTCGATAAATGTATTGATTTTTAATACAGTTATTATTTCGAAAACCTAGTTTATTATCATCATAACTACAGCTCTTGGTAAGCTTTATATTAATATAATACATGTTTATAAATGTGTAAGATATTAGAATATAAATTTGAATCAAACTAATAACATAATGGTACGATATTTAACAAGGGGCTAAAATACATTTACAAGATATATTTACTACTGTGTGCAAAAAGTAAGACCAATTTTCATTTTAAAATTCCCGGGACTTTTGGAATTTCCATTTTTTTCTTTTTTTCGGCTATATGCGTGACAGACTAGTATGCTGTAAATATCCGGAAGAAATATCTTTGAAATACTACTGTGTCCAAAAAGTAAGATCATTTTTCAATTTAAAATTTCAATTCTGATGGAATTTCAATTTTTTTTTTTTTTTTCGGTTGCTGGTACTGTCCTTGACATTTGTGTCAAATTGGACGTCAAAATATTCATTAGTGATTGAGTTACGCTTGGCTTTGTGAGGCACTAAAACTGATTGCGGCGATTTTTGCTCAATGTCTGAATTAATTGAGCAAAGAAGTTGCCTCAATTTTTTTTGCATAAACGTATAGAATGTTGCAGAAGGCATTCGGTGAGCATTCCTATATCGGAAATAAATGTTTAGAAATGGTATAAACAGTTCAAAGAAGGCAGAGAACGCGTTGAAGACGAAGAGCCCTCTGGTCGACCCTCACCTTCAACCGACGAAGCTCACGTCCAAAAAATTAAAGATTTGGCGCTTGCAAACTGTCGATTTACAATTAGAGACCTTGCTGCTGATGAAATAAAATTGGAAGAATAAATAAAAGAGTTTAAAAAAAAAAAATAATTGGTCTTACTTTTTGTTAGGGGCACATGTATGCGTTTTAAGTACGAATCCTGCTTTGTTAATTGCTATACAATTTATTGGTCAATAAAGTAAAGTAACTGACAATACAGGTGATCAATTATCGTAAAGCTTCGTAATCTCAGATAATATTTCTTTAACATTATTTTACTTTTATTAATGCAATGTTGTCACTGCTGTGTTTCGAATCCTCAAAAACCTCCTAAAGCTACAATTAGCATATGAGGGTGTGTAGATTCCGAAGATTGTAGCATTGGAGACAACGACAAGAATTGCAAATGAGATCTGTGATAATGCAGGAGAGAGACGTTAATACTGCGATTTGGAGTTATGACGCTATTAGATGTGAGTTATCCGCTTCTATATACATGCAAGGCCAATCGCGTGTAGCCGGCTCAAACGCAACCACTGAGGCACGCTACTTACCACTCAATTCAGTTTCACCATTGTCATTCAATTAATATTGCAAAAAAGCCCTCATTTGCTGTTATTGATGATTTTTACGCTATTGATTTCTTTCAATAATTCCTTTTTACCATGCTTTTGTTTGTAAATTCCTCAATCAAATTTCGTACAACAATTTTTGCATGACATATATATAAATGTATAATATGGCCGAGTGCCTAGCCATATTAATAATTTGTTTATTTATGTGTGTATAGGATATTTTGTTTTTTGGTTACAGAAAAATATTTTGCAAATCACAAGTATATGTATGATGCCACGAAAAAAATTACTTCCATTTTTATTTTTCTTTTTTTGGTTTGTGTAGAAAAAAATCTTTTCATTATTTTATATATCTGACATGGGTATTGATTATTTTATTAAAATCATTATTTCGAAAACCTAGTGTATTATCATTACAACTAAAGTTTTTCAAGCGTTATATTAATATAATTCTTTTTCTAATGCAACTGGCAAAACTTAGAGAGTTATCTTGGATGTATTTAGGCAAGTGCTGCACCGACGTTACTCATTTGAACTACCCAGGAGGTGTGTGTAGTTTGAAGATAAGCTATGGATGCTGAGTAACACTACCCTCTCCCAACGCTCTATGATGTTAGACCGGGACCTACGGTTTAAAGTGGAATCCGAACTCTTACAAACATCGTTGGCGCCGTCTAGACTCGAACCGAAACATGTAGTACCGAGTGCCATCAATCAGGGCCTGTGTTATATTAATATAATATACACTGAAGTGACAAAAGTCATGGGATAGCAATATGCAAATTTTCAGATGGCAGTAGCATCGCGTAGAACAGGTATAAATGCGCAGTGCTTTCGCAGAGCTTTCATTTCTGTTCAAGTTATTCATGTGAAGAGGTTTTAACGTGATGATGACCGCACGACGAGAATTAACAGACTTTGAACGCGGAATGTTAGTTGGAGATAGACGCATGGGTCATGCTATTTCGGAAATCGTTAGGGAATTCAACATTCCCAGATCCACTGTGTCAAGACTGTGCCGAGAGTATGAAATTTCAGGCATAACATCCCACCATGGACAGCGCGGTGGTCGACCGCCTGCACTTAACGACCGAGACCGGCGACGTCTGCAAAGAGTCGTAAATTCTAACAGACAAGCAACACTGCGTCAAATAACCGCAGAAATCAATGTGGGACGTACAGGAGGGACTTGCTTTCTGTTAGACCGACTCGAGTGCCTTTACTGACAGAACATCGCTCGCAGCGACTCTCGTGGGCAGAAATTTGGAGAAAATCACGATTTCAGTTGGTAAGAGCTGATAGGGTTCATTGGGCCACACGAAGCAAACTGTCAGCAAGGCCCTGTTCAAGCTGGTGGTGGCTCCGTAATGGTGTGGGCTGTTTTTCATGGCATGGATTGGTTTGAAGAACATCTTCAGCTACTTGGAGATCACTTGCAGCCATTCATCTTCATGTATCCAAACAACGAATGATGACAATGCGCCATGCCACCTAGATCGCCCGACATGAATCCCATCGAGCATTTATGGGACATCATCGAGAGGTTTGTTCGTGCCCAAAATCCTGCACCATCAACGCTTTTACAATTATGGACGTCTATCGAGACAGCATGACTCAATATTCCTGCAGAAGACTTCCAACGACTTGTTGAGTCCATGCCACGTCGAGTTGCTGCACTTCGCCGGGCGAATGGAGGGCCGAAACGATATTAAGAGGTATCCCATGACTTTTGTCACTTCAGTGTATGTTTATTAATGTGCCAGCCAATTAGAATATAAATTTGAATCAATCTAATAACATAATCGTACGAAATTTAACAAGGGGTTAATGAAAACATTCACAAAATGTATCCAAACAAAAATAATTTCAAAGCTAGTCTATAGATGACTTGAGCATAAAATGCAGATAAGCGTTTTAAGTACGAGTCCTGCTTTGTTAATTGCTGTACAATTTGCTGGTCAATAAAGTAAAGTGATTGATAAGACAGGTGACCAATTATCACAAAGATGTGTTATCTCAGATAGTATTTCTTGCAACATTATTTTACTTTTATTAATGCAATGATGTCACTGCCAGTGTGTTTTGAATACTCAAAACCTCTTAAAGCTTCAATTAACATATGAGGGTGTGTAGATTCCGAAGATTGTACCGTTGGAGACAATGGCAAGAATTGTAAATGAGATCGCCGATAATGCAGAGTAGAGCTAGTAATGCTGCGATTTGGAGTTACGAAGCTATTAGATGCGAGTTATCCGCTACTATATATGTGCAAGGCCAATCGCGTGTAGCCGGCTCAAACGCAACGACTGACGCACGCGATTTATCATTCAATTCAGTTTCGCTATAGTAATTCATTTAATATTGTGAAAAAGCCCTCATTTGCTGTTATTGATGAATTTTTAAGCTATTTATAGCTTTCAATATTTCGTTATAACTTTCATATACGCTTTTGTTTTTCCCTCAACCAAATTTCGTAACACGCAGCAATGATATATATATATAGATACATACATATATATATATATATATATATGTGTGTGTATATACATATATATTATATGACCGAGTGAGTAGCGCGCTGGTGCCCTGCGCCACAGAATTCGACTTCGAGTTCCCGCGATGTTTATAGTAGTTCGGAATCCAATTTATACCTCAAGTTCTGATCTAATATGACTGTAGAACTTAGGGCGTAGATTTGATAGCCCTAACCTGTGGAAAGACAGCATCTACTATCTTGAAATCTTCCAATAGGAAGGGGCATAGTCTGTAACACCGATAACTATTATGTATTTAATAACACCAAGCTTATTCTACCTGGTTTCCATGGTTAATGGCTATTTATATATGATTATTATCAAACTCTTTCTCCTTTTTTCTTCGAACTAACCAAAACGCTTTTAATGATTTGTTTTTAAATCCTTCGCCGTGCGTACCATACGCCTTAAATGTTTCGCACCCTTTGGGCATGCTGCGTTTCAGTTTCAGTGGTCTTCCGGATCTGGACCAGACTGTAACGTCTGAATAACGTCCTTATTTACTGATTTTCTTCATGTTGAACTCGATATGCTTTGTAAAGTATGACGAAGTTCTGAAATAATGTTCGACAATGAAACATCATTCCTCTAATGACAATAACAAGACGGAAAAATGATCTTTTTGATAGGCACATTAGTGGAATTATAATTGCTACATATTGGTTTGTGGCGCTACCTGTAGAACATGACCTAAACTATGTTCCTCTGTTATTACACATAGGTTCTTTCATTCATTATGAAGTCTTTATGAAGTTATGATATTGTGTTATCAAAATAATGTTATCATAAATAACACTTTATTAAACGTGTTGTATTGCATATGTATCCATTTGTATCCTATTCTAATTTAATTAATGATGCTATTTCTGGGTGCTGTACGTTCTGCTACTGCTATTTTAATGCGGTATATCTAGAATTATTATTTTTTTTTTTGAAATTACAAATGTAGAAAGTAAAAGTGGAGAAACCATCACAGAAAGGAAAAGAAAAAGTTTCAAAGTACGAGGATAATTATGGTTTCCTTATTTAACAAATTCATCGCTTTGTATGATAGTGTATTGTAATTGTAAAATGATGAAGTTTATTAAACTATAAATCTGTTATTTATTTAAATATAAAATTGTTACTTATTAAAATAAAATTTATTATTTACACATGTAAAATAGCACTAAATAAAAGTACTAAAATAAAATAGTTGTTCATTAAAATAAAGTTGTTACATATTGAAATAAAATTGTTACTAATTAAAATAAAATTATTACTTACTGAGTTAAAATTATTATATATTTGTGTTTTTAGATTTGGATTTTTTTTTTTTATATAAAATGACATGTAACCGTGCTTCGTCCTACACATTGGCAAGAGCGTCCCCTGTGGCGTACAGGAGAAATGGTCAATACATTGAGACTCTCATCCGAGAGGAAGTACAGCGCAACCAGCCCTTCTGTTGAGAAACGTTTAGTTTACTATACAGTCTCTCATCCGGAGAAGAAATATATTTAATTCAACCCTGTGTATAAGTTAGCCTATGGACTCTCACCCGGAGAAGAAATATCTTCCGCGCACATCAGTAGCGAGTTCTCGGCTTAGTGGAGTCTTTCCCCCTATCTATAGTTATAAGTCTTTAAATGTGTTGCATATTGTCTCTAATTGTATGTGTGTTGGTGCGTGTGTCAATAAAGTTGTGAATGTCCCCAAGGTTGTGTCTCAAGGATCTCAACCAACCACACCCAGTTACGATTCAGTGGCCCAACCTGTAAGCTACAACTAAATAAAATGAGACAAAATTTTGTCATCATCAACATGTCAGAATGACAAAGTTAATACTTGTTCTTTCGTATCAAAATGTTATAATGACATTTATAAGTACTCTTCTTAGTTTTTGACAATTCAAAAGAATATTCATTATTAAAAAAGACGCATAAAGCTTACGATTCATCTTCAGCTATAATAAAATAGTTTTCAACATAATGTTGTTTAATTTAGTTACATTTTAAATAAGAATATTCAAAAATATTATTTAATCGATTATTACTAGTTACAAAACAAATAATTTAATTGCCAAAGTACAATCATAATGGGTGACATGGGGTTGAGATTCTTTTTTGTTCTTACAGTGACTCACTGTCCAACTTCTTCCCACCCTCTGGGGTCTTTTTTATGCAACTTCCTGAAACCAGCCAACTAGTATTTGCTTAAGTCTCCATCTGAAGGAAATGAGAAAAGTAAGTAAGATTCATATTTCCACTACAAATAAGAAAATTCATGAAACAGTGTATTATTAAGACAGTGTTGTGGCTCATATGGATTGTGCAAAGTGCAGAAGATGTAATGAATGGCATTTTTAAATATATTCCAGAACAAGTATTTTTTTTAATATATTCCTCATTTATTATATTTATCGTCACTTTTAATAAACAAATGCTTTATTATACACTTAGTTTAATACAGTGAAAGTAATTTTAATGACTTGTGTAATCATGTATCCTCCTATGTACTGTAAGGAGCTAAACCTTTTGATGTTCAGGAGAAATGGTCAGTTGTCCTACAGATTCTCCCCCGAGAGGAAGCATATTTCGCGCACCCTTTGAGTAGCAGAGTTTTATTTTAAACAAAAATATATGTTATATTTAACATTAAGTATATAACAGGATATATTTTCCTGTTAAAAATAACTTCAATTACCAAAAATTACTTTTAAAATGATTATGAACTTAAATAATGTTTTCATCATATGCTCTCCAATAAAATAAAATTACAGTTAATAAATGTAATATGTTTAACCGTGTGTTGTTTTTCAATGAATTCACTATGTTTTAATCCTGTGTATGATAAAAAATCATGAAAATCTCTAAGGAAATGTTTTTAATTATAAACAAACAGTAATTTTGACTGATATCAATGTCTCATAATAACATTACTTTGAAATTTTATAACAAATAAGTTTTTTCTCATGGAACCTTACTTGAATAACTCGTTTTTTAATAATTATGAACATTTTCAAAAACGAAAATTGTCGAAGTAAAATATATTACATTTACTGATTGTTAACTGTGGAAAACATCAGCCACATACATTTTCTTCGGCTCTGTAAGCTTTCTTATGCAACGCATTTCTCACTTGCGCATAAATGATGCAAATTTAGAAATTCTTTTATAATAATAAATTCTCAAGTGACTAAAAGGGACGCGAGCATGTGCAAGAGTCTAGCTGACAGCTGCAGAAGCTGTCTTTGTCGACAGCCGAATCCAACTCATTAGTCACATATGATGAAGATGAAATTTGATAATCCATTTTTTATCTTTTAATTCATCCTTCAAAAGTTTTAAATTTAAATATAATTATGTATAGTTATAATAAATGTTAGATATTTACTGTAATTTATTTAGTTATTTATGTATTCAAAGTAAACGGAAATCCAAATTTCAGTCATAAGGAAACCCTGCCTTACAAATGGATTTTATTGATGCATTCATAGATTGATGAAAAAATTGCTGTGAGATAAATATTCGTTTAACAGGATATACTTTTCTGTTAAAAATAATTTCAATTAATAAAATTACTTTTAAAAGAATATAAATCTGAAGATAATGTTTTCGTCATATATTGTGTAAAAAAAAAAATTACAGTTAATAAATGCAATCGTACTTGTTTGTGTCTGAATTTACTATATTTTCATCTGGTGTATGATCAAAAATTATAAAAATGCACTAATGAAATGTTTTTAATTAAATACAAACTATAATTTTAAATGGTATCAGTGGCTCATAATAATATTGCTTTGAAATTGTATAACAAATAAATTTTTCTCTGTGAACCTTATTTGAATATCTCTATTTTTTAATAATAACTGACACTTTTTTGAAAACGAAATTAATGGAAATAAATATATTACATTTACTGAATATTAATGGTGGAAAATATCAGCTAATTTATCAAATACACATTTTCTTCGACTCAGTGAAGCTTTCTTATACAACACATTTCTCACTTTTTGCATAAATGATGCAAATTTAGAATCCTTTATAATAATAAATTCCCAAGGACTAAAAGGGACGCGAGGATGTGCAAGAGTCTGGCTGACAGCTGGAGAAGCTGTCTTTGTCGACAGCCGAATCCAACTCATTAGCGCATCCATTCATGCTTGGATATCTCGCACTGAGACGGGAGCTCCATTCAACCAGAATGATAAGTCACACCACAAGAGAAGATTGTTGTGCGCAAAGTTTCTGTGGGCATAAAGGGAGACTTCTCGCTGCTGAAAAGATTTTCCGAAGTCTTTATTTCTGTGTTGTTGATTAGGTTCACAAAGGAATGAGGAAGAAATGAAGCGATGAGAAAACTTGGTTGAGGAAAGAGAAATTGTAATTATCTACTGGTGAACATCTAACAGAGAAATAATGAACCAAGTTGTAAATGGATATGAAATTACCATTTGGTAGAGTTAATCAGGTCATAACCAATTTTATGATGTTGACAGAATTTGATTATTCAGTTTTTATATTTAGTACATCCTTCAAAAGTTTTAAATTTAAACCTAATCATTCTGGTAATTATAGTGAATATAGTTAGATATTTATTATAATTTATATAGTTATTTATGCATTCAATTTATTTATGTATTTATGTATTCATTATTTATGTATGGTAAATGGAAATAATAATAGATTTAATGTTAAGATGATGACAAAATTGGATAATCCAATTTTTATTTTTAAGTTCATAATTCAAAAGATTTAAATTTAAATATAATTATTCTCATAGTTATAATAAATATAGTTAGTTATTTAGTATAATTTGCATAGTTATTTATGTATTCAAAAGGTAAACAGGAATAGTAATAGATTTAAAATAATGATGGTGACAAAATTTATGATCCAATTTTTATCTTTTAATTCTTCATTTAAAAGTTTTAAATTTAAATATACTAATTCGGTTAGTTATTATAAATATAGATAGATATTTACTATAGTATTAGAGTTATTTATGTATTCAAAGCTAAACGAAAATCCAAATATTCACTCATAAATCAGTTGCCAAAAATTACTTTTAAAGTGAGTATGAATCTTAGATAATATTTTCGTCATATGCTGTCTAATAAAAAAAAAAATACAGTTAATAATTATAATCGTGCAATATTTGTGTCTGAGTCTACTATAGTGTTATCTAGTTTATGATCAAAAATCATGAACAGCTCTAACGAAATATTTTTAATTAAATACAAATTGTAATTTTAAATGGTATTCAGTGTCTCATAAAGACATTTATTTGAAATTGTATAACAAATAAGTTTTTTTATTTTGGAACCTTATTTGAATAACTCTATTTTTCAATTATAACTGACACTTATTGAAAACGAAATTAATAGGAAGTAAAATATATTACATTTACTGAAGGTTAATGGTGGAAAATATTAGCTAATTTATCAAATACACATTTTCTTCGATTCTGTAAAAAGCTTTCTTATACAACGCATTTCTCACTTGTCCATAAATGATGCAAATTTAGAATCCTTTTATAATAATAAATTCCCAGTGACTAAAAGGGACGCAAGGATGTGCAAGAGTCTGGCTGACAGCTGGAGAAGCTGTCTTTGTCGACAGCCGAATCCAACTCATTAGTCGCATCCATTCATGCTTGGATATCTCGCACTGAGATGGGAGCTCCATTCATCCAGAATGATAAGTTTTGTGGTGTGCCACAAGAGAAGATTGTTGTGCGCAAAGTTTCCGTGGACATAAAAAGAAGACTTCTGGCTGCTGAAAAGATTCTCCGAAGTCTGTTTATTTCTGAGTGATTGGTTAGGTTCACAAAGGAATGAGGAAGAAAGGAAGCGATTGGGAAGATGAGAAAACTTGATTGGGGAAAGAGAAATTTAATTATCTACTGGTAAACATCTAACCTAATAATTGAGTGAATTTGAAATTATTATTTGGTATAGCTGATCATGTTTTATCCAATTTATGATAGACAAAATTTGATGATTAATTTTTATTTTATCATTTAATAGTTTTACATTTAAATATAATATTGTTAATTATAATAAACATAGTTATATTTTTCATATAATTCATATAGTTATTTTAGTATTCAAATAAAGGAGAAATAGTAATAGATTTACAGTTATGATGATGATCACAATATTTGTTAATAAAATGTTTTTCTTATAATTCATCATCTAAAAGTTTTAAATTTAAATATAATCATTCTGTTAGTTATTATAAATATAGTTAGATGTGCACTATAGTTTTATATAGTTATTTAGGTATTTAAAGGTAAACGGAAATTCAATTTTGCACTGAAATAGTAATAGATTAAATGTAATGGTGAATTTGATGATCATTTTTTATCTTTTAATTAATCATTCGAAAGTTTTAAATTTAAATATAATGATTTCGTTAGATTTGCTATAATATATATAGTTATTTATGTATTCAAATGTAAACGTAAATAGTAATAGATTTAAAGTTATTATGAAGACGAAATTTTATAATTCAATTTTTATCTTTCAATTCAACTTCAAGTGTTTAAAATTTAAATACAACCATTGTGTTGGTTTCCTAAAATTTATATAGTTATTTATGTATTACGTATATTATGTATTATTTATGTATGCACGGAAATTCAAACATTCATTTATAAGGAAATCCTATCTTACAAATGGATTTTATAGGATGCATTCATAGTTCGATGAATAAATTGCTGTGAGATAAATACTTTTTTTTTTAAAGAGCATATACTTTTCTATTAAAAAGGACTTCACTGACCAAAACAACTTTTAAAAGATTATGAAATTTAAATAATGTTTTCGTCATATGCTGTCTAATAAAAAAAAAAAACTACAGTTAATTACAGTTACAGTTACAGTTAAAAAATTAGAGTTACAGTTACAGTTAAAAAATTACAGTTTACAGTTCTTTATGTGTTTAATTATGCATCTCTGAATCCACTATATTTTCATCCGGTGTATAATCAAAAATCATGAACATATCTAATGAATTGTTTTTAATTAAATACAAAATGTAATTTCATAAGATATCAATGTTTCATAAAGGCATTGTTTTGAAATTATATGCCAAAAAAAGTTTTCTGTTGGAATATTATTTGAATAACTCGATTTTTAATAACAATTATTACTTTCTGAAAACGAAAATTATCTAAGTAAAATATATTACATTTACTGAATGTTAATGGTAGAAAATATCAGCTATTTTATCACATATACAATTTTTTCTTCGGCTCTGTAAAGCTTTCTAATGCAACTCATTTCTCACTTGAGCATAAATGAGGCAAATTTAGAATCCTTTCATAATAATAAATCCCCGAGTGACTAAAAGGGACGCAGGGATGTGCAAGAGTCTGGCTGACAGCTGGAGAAGCTGTCTTTGTCAACAGCCGAATCACCCCGAATCCAACTCATTAGTCGCATCCATTCATGCTTGGATATCTCGAAGTGAGACGGGAGCTCCATTCATCCACGATAATAAGTCACACCACAAGAGAAGATTGTTGTGCGCAAAGTTTCCGTGGACATAAAAGAAGACTTCTGGCTGCTGAAAAGATTTTCCGAAGTCTGTTTATTTCTGTGTTATTGGTTAGGTTCACAAAGGAATGAGGGAGAAAGGAAGCGATTGGGAAGATGAGAAAACTTGATTGGGGAAAGAGAAATTCTAATTATCTACTGGTAAACATGTAACCTAATAATTGAGTGAATTTGAAATTATTATTTGGTATAGCTGATCATGTTTTATCCAATTTATGATGATGACAAAATTTGATGATTAATTTTTAGTTTATCATTTAAAAGTTTTACATTTAAATATAATATTGTTAATTATAATAAACATAGTTATATTTTTCATATAATTCATATAATTATTTTAGTATTCAAATAAAGGAGAAATAGTAATAGATTTACAGTTATGATGATGATGATAATATTTGATAATAAAATGTTTTTCTTATAATTCATCATCTAAAAGTTTTAAATTTAAATATAATCATTCTGTTAGTTATTATAAATATAGTTAGATGTGTACTCTAGTTTATATAGTTATTTAGGTATTTAAAGGTAAACGGAAATTCAATTTTGCACTGAAATAGTAATAGATTAAATGTAATGGTGAATTTGATGATCTAGTTTTTATCTTTTAATTAATCATTCGAAAGTTTTAAATTTAAATATAATGATTTCGTTAGATTTGTTATCATATATATAGTTATTTATGTATTCAAATGTAAACGTAAATAGTAATAGATTTAAAGTTATTATGAAGACGAAATTTTATAATTCAATTTTTTTATCTTTCAATTCACTTCAAGTGTTTAAAATTTAAATACAAGCATTGTGTTGGTTTTCTAAAATTTATATGGTTATTTATGTATTACGTATATTATGTATTATTTATGTATGTACGGAAATTCAAATATTCATTTATAAGGAAATCCTATCTTAGAAATGGATTTTATAGGATGCATTCATAGTTCGATGAATAAATTGCTGTGAGATAAATACTTTTTTAAAGAGCATATACTTTTCTATTAAAAAAGGACTTCACAGACCAAAACTACTTTTAAAAAGATTATGAAATTTAGATAATGTTTTCGTCACATGCTGCCTAATAAAAAAAATACAGTTAATACAGTTACAGTTACAGTTAAAAAATTAGAGTTACAATTACAGTTAAAAATTACAGTTTACAGTTCTTTATGTGTTTAATTATGCATCTCTGAATCCACTATATTTCATCCGGTGTATGATCAAAAATCATGAACATATCTAATGAATTGTTTTTAATTAATTACAAAATGTAATTTCATAAGTTATCAATGTTTCATAAAGGCATTGTTTTGAAATTATATGCAAATAAGTTTTACTGTTGGAATATTATTTGAATAACTCGATTTTTAATAATAATTAATACTTTCTGAAAATGAAAATTATCTAAGTAAAATATATTACACTTACTAAATGTTAATGGTAGAAAATATCAGCTATTTTATCACATATACAATTTCTTCGGCTCTGTAAAGCTTTCTTATCAACTCATTTCTCACTTGCGCATAAATGATGCAAATTTAGAATCCTTTCATAATAATAAATCCCCTGAGTGACTAAAAGGACGCAGGGATGTGTAAGAGTCTGGCTGACAGCTGAGAAGCTGTCTTTGTCGACAGCCGAATCACCCCCGAATCCAACTCATTAGTCGCATCCATTCATGCTTGGATATCTCGAAGTGAGACGGGAGCTCCATTCATCCACGATAATAAGTCACACCACAAGAGAAGATTGTTGTGTGCAAAGTTTCTGTGGACGCAAAGGAACACTTCTCGTTGCTGAAAAGCTTTTCCGAAGTCTGTTTATTTCTGTGTTATTGATCAGGTTCACAAAGGAATAAGGAAGAAATGAAGCGAGTGTGAAGATGAGAAAACTTGGTTGAGGAAAGAGAAATTGTAATTATCTACTGGTAAACTTCTAACAGAGAAGATAATGAACCAAGTTGTGAGTGGATTTGAAATTACCATTTGGTAAAGTTGACCAGATTTTATCCACTTTATGATGATTATTGATTTTGATAATCCAATTTTTATCTTTTTTAATACATTAATCAAAAGTTTTAATTTAACAGAATAATTAAAATTTTTAATTTAACTATAATAATAAATTGAACTATAATTATGTTAAACAGGGTATGCTTTTCTTTTAAAAACAATTATAATTACCAAAAATTACTTTTAAAATGAATATGAATCTTAGAAAATGTTTTCGTCATATGTTGTCCAATAAAAAATTACAGTTAATAAATGTTATGTATGTTGTTTATCAATGAATCCACTACATTTCCATAAGATATATAATCAAAAATCACGAAGAGTTCCAAAATGTTTTTAATTAAATACAAACTGTAATTTTAAATGGTATCAATGTCTCATAATGACATTGCTTAGAAATTGTATAACAAATAGTTTTTTTCTTTTGGAACCTTATTTTAATTAACTCGAGTTTTTAATAATAATCAATATTTTTTAAACGAAAATAATCGGCGTAAAATATATTACATTTACTGAATCTTAATGGTGGAAAACATCAAATAATTATTCACATATGCATTTTCTTCAGCTCAGTAACGCTTTCTTAAACAACGCATTTCTCACTTCTGCATAAATGAGGCAAATTTAGAATCCTTTTATAATAATGAATTCCCGAGTGACTAAAACGAACGCGAGGATGTGCAAGAGTCTGGCTGACAGCTGGAGAACTGTCTTTGTCGACAGCTGAATCACCCCGAATCCAACTCATTAGACGCATCCATTCATGCTTGGATATCTCGAAGTGAGATGGGAGCTCCATTCATCCAGAATAATAAGTCGCACCACAAGAGAAGATTGTTGTGCGCAAAGTTTCCTTGGACATAAAGGGAGACTTCTGGCTGCTGAAAAGATTCTCTGAAGTCTGTTTATTTCTGTGTTATTGATTAGGTTCACAAAGGAAAGAGGAAGAAATCAAGCGATTGAAGAAGATGAGAAAACTTGGTTGTGGAAAGAGAAATTGTAAATATCTACTGGTAAACATCCAACCGAGAAAATAATGAATCAAGTTGTGAGTGGATTTGAAATAACCATTTGGTAGAGTTCATAAGGTTTTATTCAATTTATGATGATGACAGAATTTGTTGATCAATTTTTAATTTTTACTTCATCATTCGAACGTTTCAAATCTACGTTTCAAGATGACCGAATTCAATAGTAAATTTTAGTTAATCATTCAAATGTTTTAAATATAAATATAATTTTGTTAGTTATAATAAATATAGTTAGATATTTATTATAATTTTATAGTTATTCATGCATTCCAAGTTAGACGGAAGATTGAAATTCAAATATACACTTGAATAGTAATAGATTTAAAGAAACAATGATGACAAAATTTGATATTCCATCTTTTATCTTTTAATTCATGCGTTCCGTAAAGTTTTCAAATTTATGGGTATTGTAGCGGTTTGAATCCACTTATAATAAATATATTTAAAGCGCTGCTTACATTGTTAATTTACCATCAAGTTATCACGCGCCTCCTTTAAACGTAAACGAAACATGGTAATAGATTTGGCGAAAGATAACGATCTATTTTTGCCATGATAAAATTTGATCTTTTGATTATCATTCAAAAGTTTTAAATTTATATATAGTTTTGTTACTTATAATAAATATATTTAAATGCTTACTGTAATTTATAAAGTTATCTCTGTATTCAAATGTAAACGAAAATGGTAATAGATTTAAAGTAACGTTGATGATAAAATTTGATGATTATTTTTATCAAAGTATAATTCAAAAGATTTAAATTTAAATATTATTCTGTATGGATAATAAATGTTAGATATTTATTTAATTTATTAGTTATTTATGTTTTCAAAGTAAACATAAATCTAAATATTTACACAATGGCTGTGAGCCTTACAAATGGATTTTATTTGATGCATTCATAGTCTTTTCAATTAAATATAACTTCAATTACCAAAACTAATTTTAAAAGGTCTATGAATCTTACATAATATTTTCCTCATATTCTGTCCAATAAAAACAATTAAATTAATAAATGTAATCGGGCGTTATTTATCTCTAAATTCACTATATTTTCATGCGGTGTATAATCAAAAATTATGAAAATCACTAATGCATTGATTGTAATTAAAATCCAAACTGTAATTTTAAATGGTATTGATGTCTCATAATGACATTGCTTTGAAATTGCATAACGAATAAGTTTTCTCTTGGCACCTTATTTGAATAACTCTATTTATTAATAATAGATGATACTTTTTGAAAACGAAAATTATCTAAGTAAAATATATTACATTTACTGAATATTAAAAGTGGAACATATCAGCCAATTTATCGCATATACATTTTTCTTCGACTCTATAAGCTTTATTAAACAACACATTTCTCACTTTTGCATAAATGATGCAAATTTAGAATCCTTTTATAATAATAAATCCCCAAGTGACTAAAAGGGACGCAAGGACGTGTAAGAGTCTGGCTGACAGCTGGAATAGCTGTCTTTGTCGACAGCCGAATCCAACTCATTAGTCGCATCCATTCATGCTTGGATATCTCGCACTGAGATGGGAGCTCCATTCATCCGGAAGAATAAGTCACACCACAAGAGAAGATTGTTGTGAGCAAATTTCCATGGACACAAAGGAAGACTTCTGGCAGCTGAAAAGATTTTCCGAAGTCTGTTTATTTCTGCGTTATTGATGAGGTTCACAAAGGAACGAGGAAGAAATTATGCGATTGGGAAGATGAGAGAACTTGGTTGAGGAAAGAGATGTTGTAATTATCTCTCTATTGGTAAACATTGTGAGTGGAATAATGAATCAACTTGTGAGTGGATTTGAAATTACATTTGGTAAAATTGATCAGGTTTTATCTAATTTATGATGATGACAAAATACGATAGTTCGATTATTATTTTTAATTCATCATTCAAAAGTTTTTAATTTAAGTATAATATCTCTGGTTATAATAAATGTAGTTAGATATTTACTATAATTTATATTAATTATTTATGCATTCAAAATTAAACTGAAATAGTAATAGATATAAAGTTACAATCATGACAAAATTTGATAATCCAATTTTTATCTTTTAATTCATCATTTAAAAATTTTTTAATATTTTTTAATAATTTAAATATTTCCGCTAGTTATAATAAATATAGAAATAATTTAATTTATTATAATTTATATAGTTATTTATATTTTAAAAGGTCAAATAAAAATTCAATTATATAAACGGATACAGTAAGAGATTTAAAGTTACGAATAGATAAAAATTTAAATAACTTATTGAAAATCCATAGCCCAATTTCGTTTTTATTTAAAATAATTTTTTTTTTTTTAAATTGCCTAAATTTACAAATTTTCGTTTGAGGCTAATTAATATGTTTCATTTTTGTACTGATTCTGCCAACGCAAGGACATGTAACGTTTTTTTTTAATGTAATTCCTTGGATTTTTAAGTTTTATATTATATAGAGACCTCATATAATGCTTTATTTCATGAAAATTTATTAATAATAACTAATTAGTAAAATTTTGTTGTCTAAATTCAGCATGCTTTAAATGCTTATTATTTTTTTATTTTACTATTGGTACATTTTTTTTTTTTCTCTGATATGAAGATATGCACATGTATTTATCATCTTTTTCATTTTTTATGAGTGATGAATTATATTTTATATCATCCGTTGAGTATCATCTTTTCAGTCCATGTATAATTTTTTCAATGAGTATTATAGTTTTCAGTGATGCATGTCACATATTTTAGTATTATCTTTTTTTAGTGAAATACTTGATAAAACGAAAACCACGTGAGATTGCGATTGAAGTGGATATTGGAATGATATCTCATTTTATTGCGATTGTTTGTATATTTACGAATATAATTTTTTTTGTCATTTTATATGATTTGTTACCTTATACTATATAGGTTTAAATATCTTAAATAACTATAACTAATAACTAACTACTTAAATAACTATCTAACTATTGTTTCTTACCTATAACCCCCTGATTATATGTTCAAATATTTTATATCTTGGCAAGGATCGTAGGCGTATAAACTGAGGTACTAACTACTTAAATAACTATCTAACTATTGTTTCTTACCTATAACCCCCTGATTATATGTTCAAATATTTTTATATCTTGGCAAGGATCGTAGGCGTATAAACTGAGGTACTAACTACTTAAATAACTATCTAACTATTGTTTCTTACCTATAACCCCCTGATTATATGTTCAAATATTTTATATCTTGGCAAGGATCGTAGGCGTATAAACTGAGGTACTAACTACTTAAATAACTATCTAACTATTGTTTCTTACCTATAACCCCCTGATTATATGTTCAAATATTTTATATCTTGGCAAGGATCGTAGGCGTATAAACTGAGGTACTAACTACTTAAATAACTATCTAACTATTGTTTCTTACCTATAACCCCCTGATTATATGTTCAAATATTTTATATCTTGAAAAGCAGGATCGTAGGCGTATAAACTGAGGTACTAACTACTTAAATAACTATCTAACTATTGTTTCTTACCTATAACCCCCTGATTATATGTTCAAATATTTTATATTATATCTTGGCAAGGATCGTAGGCGTATAAACTGAGGTACTAACTACTTAAATAACTATCTAACTATTGTTTCTTACCTATAACCCCCTGATTATATGTTCAAATATTTTATATCTTGGCAAGGATCGTAGGCGTATAAACTGAGGTACTAACTACTTAAATAACTATCTAACTATTGTTCTTACCTATAACCCCCTGATTATATGTTCAAATATTTTATATCTTGGCAAGGATCGTAGGCGTATAAACTGAGGTACTAACTACTTAAATAACTATCTAACTATTGTTTCTTACCTATAACCCCTGATTATATGTTCAAATATTTTATATCTTGGCAAGGATCGTAGGCGTATAAACTGAGGTACTAACTACTTAAATAACTATCTAACTATTGTTTCTTACCTATAACCCCCTGATTATATGTTCAAATATTTTATATCTTGGCAAGGATCGTAGGCGTATAAACTGAGGTACTAACTACTTAAATAACTATCTAACTATTGTTTCTTACCTATAACCCCCTGATTATATGTTCAAATATTTTATATCTTGGCAAGGATCGTAGGCGTATAAACTGAGGTACTAACTACTTAAATAACTATCTAACTATTGTTTCTTACCTATAACCCCCTGATTATATGTTCAAATATTTTATATCTTGGCAAGGATCGTAGGCGTATAAACTGAGGTACTAACTACTTAAATAACTATCTAACTATTGTTTCTTACCTATAACCCCTGATTATATGTTCAAATATTTTATATCTTGGCAAGGATCGTAGGCGTATAAACTGAGGTACTAACTACTTAAATAACTATCTAACTATTGTTTCTTACCTATAACCCCCTGATTATATGTTCAAATATTTTATATCTTGGCAAGGATCGTAGGCGTATAAACTGAGGTACTAACTACTTAAATAACTATCTAACTATTGTTTCTTACCTATAACCCCCTGATTATATGTTCAAATATTTTATATCTTGGCAAGGATCGTAGGCGTATAAACTGAGGTACTAACTACTTAAATAACTATCTAACTATTGTTTCTTACCTATAACCCCCTGATTATATGTTCAAATATTTTATATCTTGGCAAGGATCGTAGGCGTATAAACTGAGGTACTAACTACTTAAATAACTATCTAACTATTGTTTCTTACCTATAACCCCTGATTATATGTTCAAATATTTTTATATCTTGGCAAGGATCGTAGGCGTATAAACTGAGGTACTAACTACTTAAATAACTATCTAACTATTGTTTCTTACCTATAACCCCCTGATTATATGTTCAAATATTTTATATCTTGGCAAGGATCGTAGGCGTATAAACTGAGGTACTAACTACTTAAATAACTATCTAACTATTGTTTCTTACCTATAACCCCCTGATTATATGTTCAAATATTTTATATCTTGGCAAGGATCGTAGGCGTATAAACTGAGGTACTAACTACTTAAATAACTATCTAACTATTGTTCTTACCTATAACCCCTGATTATATGTTCAAATATTTTATATCTTTACAAGGATCGTAGGCGTATAAACTGAGGTACTAACTACTTAAATAACTATCTAACTATTGTTTCTTACCTATAACCCCCTGATTAAATGTTCAAATATTTTATATCTTGGCAAGGATCGTAGGCGTATAAACTGAGGTACTAACTACTTAAATAACTATCTAACTATTGTTTCTTACCTATAACCCCCTGATTATATGTTCAAATATTTTATATCTTGGCAAGGATCGTAGGCGTATAAACTGAGGTACTAACTACTTAAATAACTATCTAACTATTGTTTCTTACCTATAACCCCCTGATTATATGTTCAAATATTTTATATCTTGGCAAGGATCGTAGGCGTATAAACTGAGGTACTTTTTCCTAAATCCTCATCATCATTATCATTGGCGCAGAAGCCCTATGTTGTGCCAAAAGCCATCTGCTTACCAACAGATTTCGAGAGATGAGATGCTTTCCTTTTTAAGAGGTAAGGGGCCCTACGTCCAAAGTTCTGCAGTCCTATTATACAGGGACCTACGTATTAAAATGGATTCCGAAGCACTACGAACATCTATGCCGGGACTCGAACTCGAAACCTGTGGCCACCAGTGCCATAGAGCTGGTTACTATTCCATCAGGTCATTTTTTTTCAAAAAAAAAAAATTAATTTCTTAAGAAACACCGTTTCAATTTTCGATTATCCAAAGGTAACAGATGATGCTTCAAGTTGAGAAAGAAATATCTATTCTTTAAAAAAATTATGTGGATAAATTACGAGCTGTAGATGACCAAAAGTAGACGTATTTTTTTTACCTTAAAAGGCAATATGGAATTCGTGTTATATGCCAATGCGTATGGTTAAATAAAAAACACCAAGCAATTAAAGTCTGCATTTATTTGAAATATGACTAATAAATACATTTATCTATCATAGCTCTTTCCCCCATATTTCATCTTTATGACAGACATACTTAATTTTTTATGTGTCCTATGCTAATTTTCATTATTATGTTGACATTTGAAGAACTTTTATGCTAAACACGGATACAAAACGAGTCCTTTCTTTCTAATATTTATACCAAACATAATAAATAATCAGGCACAAATCCCCGTTTATCCATCTTTGCGGAATTATTAGATATTTATATCAGCACTAAAATTTAATAATTAAATAATTAAATCCATTATTATTAGACTCAATTTTTGAGAATCTTTATATCACAAAAAAAAAAGATGATAAATCTTATCTCTACAAGAAACTATAGAATCAACAAATCACCATTCAAGTTATTTATTTAAGGGCAGTTCCAGATTAGCATACTATGTTATTTACATAGAATGCAAAGTACCATCACTGAAAAATGACACTCACCCGGTAGCCCTGCTGTGCTTATTGTTTGTAGGGCTGACCTTAATTTATTAACCATTTATGCAACAACGTATCGACTCCGAGATTTATGTACTCATTTCCCAATCCAAATATTAACATATGTATAGTTAGAAAGTCATTGCTGAGGAAAGAAAAAGGTCTCATTATCACATGGCCAAGTGCCATTGAAAGAAGTTGAGAGCACACAATGGAGGTGTAATAAATATCATTTATTTAAATACAAGCACATTACGTCAATGAATTAACCATGGCATTAAAGTTTCTTGGAAAGCCAGACTGGTGTATCTGTAATCTAGGGGTGGCCAGAAATCGGTGTATTTCTTAGAGGCCTGTGTGCCGAACAGTTCGAGAAGATGGCGATTGAATTTACCAATTCTAAAACAAAGAAGATGCAAATAATACAATGTTAATGAGATATAAATTTACAATGGTAAGAATAAAATTTTATTTTAACAATTTTTTTCTTTTGTGTATATATGTAGGATTTTATATGAAATTAGCATTTTCTTGTAAAATAATAATTTTATTAAAAACATTTGAGTTTTATTAATTCATTAACAGTTGTAGGGATTAATGATATTAATCGTGGAATCCCGATTTTATTATTTCTGTGAGAGGTCTAGGGATTTAGACATAAACTTACAAAAGCAAGAATAAGATTTTATTTTATCATTCCTTTTCTCTTTATATATAAATAATTAATTAAATAAATAAATATATATATATATATATACATGGACTTTATATGAAATAATCGCTTTCTTGTAAAATAATAGTTTTATTAAAGGCATTCCAGTTACATTAAGTAAAAGTTGTAGGGAATAATCACATTATTCATGGAATCCCGATTTTTATTACTTCTATGAAAGGCGTAGGGATTTAAACATAAATTTGCAAAAGTGAGAATAAAATTTTATTTTATCATTTTTTTCTGGTTTCATTTACACAAACACAATTTAAATATTTCCCATAAAATATATATATATATAACATATTTTATAATTTTATAGATAATTAATTTCATAAAATTATATATATATATAATTTTATGGGAAATTAACACTTTATTTTTATAATAATAATTTTATTAAAGGCATTTGAACTTCATTAATTAAATGAAATTTGTAGGGATAATCACATCAATCATCACATTAAGAATTTATTACTTCTATAAAAGGTTTAAAGATTATAGTGGAAAAAAAATTAATTAAATTACGCTAGTTAAAAAATTTAATGTTTAAATTTTTAAAAATTGAATTTTAGTCCGACTTGTGGCTCAATGTAAACACGCGCTGCTGGTGAGTATTAGGGCGGAGATTCCATACGCTGACAGCTTTGTTGTGAGACAGTGTTTCGAAAAACGAGGAGACTCGATGGTGTTTGTGATGTTTAAAATCTTGCTTCATGAGTCAGATTACCTGGTGGGATTTTTCCGGGGTTCTCTCCCACACGATACCCAAATGCGGGGAGTTCTCCTAAATGCCCTCCTTCTTCAGCGTCACGGAGGCAAATCAGACTTTTACCTGCGGGTGCACAATTACGACAGAAGCTGCCCCCTCTTCCCTTTTATTCTAAGAGACCACACGTGTGCATGAACTTGGTCTAGATGTTGCTGTTTACCAAGTAGGATAAGAAACAACAACAAAATGAGATTAAAAAAATATATTATTATTATTATTGTTGTTGTTTTATTTTATTTAATTTATACTAATAGAAATTTTGAAAAATTTAAATATTACTAATACTAATAAATAATGCCCATGTTTGTGGACTAATAATAATAATAATTATGTTTTTAATTTTTAATTTCGAATAAAAAATTTTATATATTCAATTTTTTTTTTTTTTATATTTTTCGAACAAGTAATATGCTAATCCAATCTCGTAGCATTTTAAAATTCCAATTATTAGGATTATAAATGTATAGAATATATATTTTCAAACATGAACAACATTTACATACCAACGCTACTTCAAAGAATAAAATATTGTTAGGAATTTCCTTGTAAAGTGCATAATTTTAGTTAATTACTATGCAAAAATACTATACAATATTCCTTTTTGAAATATCTGTACTAAATGGATCGCCAATACATTTTCCTAATTTTTCCATTTATGAAAATTTTAAATTATATTTTGGAACCTACAAGGACAGGAGTTTTTAATGCTTGTATACATATCATAATTAATTGAATTATTTTAGAACATATATAAGACGAGAATTTATTAACTACATACAATTGCTTTGTTCTTGTTGTTCTAAATGTCAGGCAATTTCAGCTGACTTAACACCCACCCCCACAACCACCCATCCCCACCCACGGAATCACCCATCCACCTACCCATAAACCAGGGAGATAATCAACAACAACAACAGCAATGAAACACAAATTTTACCATCAAAATCGTCAATCCTTCAGAAAAAGTTGATTTAGTTTCTAAATGGCTTTAGTTTGCATTATTTATTTGACGATTTTTCATCAAAAATGTTTTTGATTTTAATTAATAAAGAAATTAAACATTTTGTAAATATCATAAAACACTGTATAGAGTTAAAATATAACCAATTTCCAGGTGGTTAGCCTAAACCAAATGATGTTACACATAAAATCTCTTACTTGTTATGGGTCACTTGAGAAAGAAATTTCAGGTAGGCTGGTTTTAGGTTGTGAGCTTCAAATACCAACTGCAAAAAAAATACATAAAGTAAATAAAGGAAAATAAATATACTTAAAATTATCTCAATAAAGGCCAAAATTTTAAAACGATCCTTGTATTAATGCACGTCATATAATTAATGAAATATTATCACACTTGGAAACTTTCTTAACAAACAACATGCACAAAATACTTTATAAATGTGCAGTACAAAAATAATTTTTAAATTCGAAAGTTCTACATTATCTTGAAAGTCAAGCCAGCCGTTGTAGAGAAAATTTGTAAATACAGATGGCGCTCCGGCTAGGGACTTCAGGTTAAGTTTTGTTTTGAATTAACAGTTGGATTCTAGCTCGTGTGCACAAAGAACTATCAAAATCTAAATAAAACTTTTTTTTTATATATCTAGCGGTGGATCGACCTCTTGTTTGGATAATATTTCATATTAATCATAATGTTGTTTCGCTTTAGACGTATTAAATGGTTTCTACAAAATGTAGTATCTCTTGTTTTCAGTATTTTAAAATAAAGCTATGTTTTTATAAGCAACACACTTGACTTTATAAATCAATGAAGGTATCAATTTGGGTTTCCATCATTTTAAAATAGTTTTGTTTTTATAAGCAGTGCACTTTACTTTAGATATCAATCTTTGTATCAGAAATCAACGACTCCAGGTTCGGTTCCGGCTTAAAAAAAATGTATTTACGTGTTCAATACAGAAAACATGGCATATGTATTATGTTTTTGTAATGAGGATTACATAACTGAAAATGATATAACGATAATATTAAATATTTATTAATAATATATATATATTAATATTTAATTAACTATCAATATTTTTAATAGGCATAAAGAAGTGTTCTTACCACATGAAACAAGAGAGCCATAGAAAAAGCATAAAGTAATTCTGTGGAACAACTAATATGAGGAATAACACCTTTTTCTACACCGAATAATACTCTGTTCTGAAAATAAAAAAGAAAACAAATTCAGGGTATAATTTCAAATTCATTTTTTATATATTATCAAAAGGAATAATACCATTAAATTTCATAGCTATTCTTTAATTAAAGAAAAACTGTACTTTTTCATTGTAAAATTGAATTAATATCAATATAACTTGAATTAATATTAAATCTAACTATAAGCTAAAAACAATAAATCTAATTATAAAATTAGAGAACAAGGATTAGAGAACAAATTATTATTTTTTTAAAAGGTTTATTATTTTTTATTTTATTTGAACGCCAAAAATTCTTTTCAAAAGCAAAACATCATATTGTTAATTTTCACAAAAAATTGTAAAAAAAAGTGATAATAATAATACATAGTTTAGAGGATAAGTGCATTATTTATGATAAGAATAATATAAATATTAGAGAATATTATAATTCTATCTCTAATTATATTATTATTAGATATTATTATTAGATTAATAATAATATAATTCTATCTCTAATTATATTATTATTAGAGAGCTAGGATTAGAGGTCCAGTAATAAAAATCTAATTATAAGATAAAATCAAATAAATCTAATTATAAAATAATCTGATTATAAAATTAGAGAACAAGCATTAGAAATCAAATTATTATTATTTTTTAAAGCTTTATTATTGTTTTATTTGATTTTGATTCTGAAAAATATGATAACTTCATGAAAAAAATTGTAATGAAAACAAATGTAGTTTTTAAAATAAATGTACTGTATAAGTACATTTATTACACGGTATGCATAAAGTATAGTATGCATAAAGTTAAACAGAAAAGAGTTATCTTTTATCACCTGTTATAAAGAACATAATTTCTCTTTTTCTGAGAAATGGGAATCAAATAATTTATATATTTTGGATTTCCTAGATTTGATATTTAGCGTGTTGGGCTTCTGAGATAAGTGACATCAGATCTCATAAAAGGATATCCTTATTTAGGTAAGAGATAAGCATGATAAAGTTATGTTTTGATGGGGAACGCCAATTTTCAGGTGGAGAATCTATTATGTTTTTGTGGGTGATACTGAATAGCGAAATCCTCAGACACTAACGTTGGCTAATCAAAGATATGGTCCACAAGTATTTTGAGGTTTTCAGGTGGTTCATTTCAACCTCTTTTCTTATATGTTTCTTACTTTTTTGTCTGATTTAACTTAGTGAAGATAATTTATACTTGTAATCCTTAAAGAAAGATATCACCAAAATTTTATATGTCCAAGTAAAAATAAATTATGTAAATTTCCTGAAATGAAGTAAACATTATGAAAATGAAATTATTTTAATTTTTGGGAAAGAAAACTAATACATATGTATGCAAACAAATTTTCTCCTTAAATTAAATATGTTAATAATATTATCGAAAAACTAATATCGAAATTATAGACATACGGAATAATGAAGAAAAGACTGTTAACAACACAATTCAGACAATTTCCAAATAATAATAAAAACCTATTCTATCATCAAAAGCACAGGATTCCAAATTAAGATTGTAACTGGGTGTGATTGGGTTGAGATACTTGACGTACAGGTTGCAGAACTCACAACTTTAAGGCAAACACCACACACATACAATAAGAGCCATACACTATTTACACTAATGACATATTGTTACTGATTCGTGGAAGGATTCCACTTCTAAGCTGAAAAACCGAAACTCGGCTACGCACAGGATGCGCAAAATATACTTCCTCTCCGGTAGTGTTTGTAGACTAACTAATGCGCTAAATATATGTCCTCTCATGATGATAGACTATAAACTAAACGCTTCTGTTCGTTCTGCATTTCTTCTTGAGTTGGAGTCTCGAGGCCGACTGACCCTTTCTCTGAATGACACAAGGGACTCTTACCAGTGTGTAGGAGGAATCCTGGTTGCAGAATAAATAAATAACCATATCAATGTAAGTAGAATATTCGGTACTTACGTATTAACGCCACCGCAGCTATAGATTTGGCGGTTTTTAAGTGCTGCCAATCTACACTTAAAATTTTTGTGACAAATCATAAAATATATAAAACACTTTATTTAAAATCAAAACACTTTCAAAATTCAAAACATTTTATTTAAAAAACCAAGTAGTCAATCGGATTTCGGGGAAAATGGGCCGATATAGAGTTTAACATAGATTCAAAACAGTGTCTACGTTGGCGCATTGGCAGCTCTTTATTGGCGCAAGCGCAATCTGCTGCTGTGGCGTTATGTAAGTACCGAATATTCAAGCAATAGATCACTTGAAAAATCATTTGTGTTGAAAGCTTTTCTATGATTTTATTTTAGTTTTCACTTGCACTTTATATTAAAGAATTCTTTTATTATTCTAACAATATGTAAAAAAAAGTGACAAATATGCCAAACGATTCCACCAAGATGTAAGACAAACGTGATAAAGTTGGAGAGATATTCCTTTTGGATGTATCTCGAACAAAAATAGACACATTGATAAATGAAATGAAAATATGTTACCGGTTATTGCAGGACGTTAATACAGAGACACGGAAAATCATAATGAGAAAGACAATTTGAACAAAATGACTATTATTAACTTCAAAATCTTATACTAAATATTAATTATAAAGTTTATTATATTTTTAATAAAATAGAGAAAATTTACATATTTTTTATGTTTTCATGATTAAAAATCAATAATGAACCAAAGTTGATTTTTTAATAAAGTCTTTCTAAAAAAATTACTTGTGCTAGTACAATTTCGATTATATGTTTGTCAAACCCCTATAGATCAGAGATTGATGAACGTGAATGGTCTACTAGTGTAATGAATATAATTAACACAAAGATTTCTGTGTTATGTTTACCTACCAGAACGAGGTCAATCTCTTGTCATTGACTTTTCAGATATAACTCAATTTAGAATCTTTGCTATGTACTTCATCGCATTCGATGTGGTTTAAGTGGCCAAAGAAAGCTCAGATAAATATTTAAGTTACATCTTACTGAAGATGGTAAAAATAGTCGTAAGAAAAAAGATTTATTTGATTAGCTAAGAGATATAGGGGTCACAACACTCAATAAATATTATGCTTTATAAAATAAGGATGAAATATTACTTATAAAGAAATACGAACTTCTATTAGTTTCCACATTAGGTATAAAGATATCGTGGAACTTGGATAGAACTTCATGAAGAGTCCACCCTAAAAGTGCTCCAGGAATAGCATAGAGGGCGTCATCCTTACCAACCATCCACCGCAGCAGACAATTGACAGCCTAGAAATAAAATGTACAATAGAAATATATTAATAGCAATTTATATATATATTTACTTTGGTAAATTTAATTAATAAAAAAGATCAGCAAAAAAAATTATATTAGGAAAACACTTGAGAAACTTATCAAACATACCATTGAAAATCTGGATTAAATAAAATCAAAGGAATTCTTTTATACTTTAGAGGCCAAAACAATTTAAATTAATTAGTTAAACAATTTATTTTTTAATATGTTTATATATGCTTAGCCGAAAAGAATTATTAAAAAAAAATCAGTAGATAATAATTAAAATTTTTAATATTATTTAAATAATAAAGAGAGGAATAATAAACGAATAATTTTAATTATTATATAACATATAATATTATTATAACATATAGCAAACATATAATGTTAATAATTTGTTTATCGAAAATTATCAAACGAATCTACCATTTACAACAAACAGTATTTGCCAAAAATAAGAAATATCACTTGGTTTTTTATGTTTAAGCGTGAAATAAATAAATATAATTAAATTTTATCTTAACTATAAATGGAATTGGGAAATTTTGAATTCTTGAACTGTGTTTGAAGTTGAACTGAGTTTGAAATCTTGAACTGTTTTATTTACACAATAATAAACTACTAAACCCTATCTAAGTTCTGCCATTTATATTAAAGCGTTTTTGTTAAACTTAAAATTTGGGGTCATGGGTTTGAGTCCCATATTGGGAACCACATTGATCTGCAGGTTGGGCTACCAGGTTGTAACAGAGTGTGGTTGGTTGAAATACTTGAGGCACAGTTGGAGAACTCACAGCTTTATTGACACACGTACAAACACCACACTCATGCTATTAGAGACATGCGATATTTAATACATTTAAAGACATATAATCGACCTGTGTTCCACTACAGAACTCTAAGAAACTCTACTGAGAGCCAGACTGAAGGCCGTATATGTAGATCATTTTGTTGTATCAGACGTTTCCCAGAGGGCACCAAGAGGAGGTAGATCACAAGCTCTGGAACGATAAAATTCACGATATGCCTGAGTGGCCTAGAGAAAAATCGGTGGCATTGCTACGCCTTTTCTGTGCTCACGATTGTTTCTGCAAATACCTTCACAAAATTAAACTGACTCCTGATCCTCTCTGTCCCCCTGTGTGGTAACTAGAAAAAAATTGATGTATCTCCTTATTTTGCCTATTCTGCGCTGCCCCCTGTTTCTTATGGCAGCATTATTGAATTGTCAAACTCAAGTTGATGGATTAATTGATGTCATCTGTTTCTGTCTTGTTCTTTGTATTTATTTTTTATGATATCTGTAAACTTGTCATTGGAAAAAAAAGGCATATAATTATAGATTCGTGGAAGGATTTCCCTTCTAAACTGAAAACCCGATATTCAGCTATGCACAGGATGCACTAAATGCGACTCTCCGTGAGAGTCTGTAGGCCGACTGACCATTTTCCTGAATGCCACATTGGCCAATACCACTCTTGCCAGTGGTTAGGAGGAAGCATGATTACAAAATTTATGGTTTCGAATGATTACAAAACCCCAATTACGACTTACTAAATAATATCAGTGATGAAAACAATGTTATCAATTGATAAATATTTATAAAATAATGTGAAATATAGAATTATATCTTACCTTAAAAGTTCCACTGAAGCCGCCCAAAAATAATCCGAGTTTGATGGACCGTTTGTCAGCCAAAGCGAGCAATAAATATGCAGGGCTATGCAGCAGTTGTTTACTCATAGCGACACATCGAATTGCTGTTGAAGCTAGATAACTTATTAGAAATGGACGAAGAAATCCTAAAAATCCAATACATGTACATCAATCATATAGTTGAATGTACAATGCAGTTGAATGTCTAAAATTGACAATCTTTTATATTACGATGATTCCGATGATTAATTAATTAATTAATTTGTAAATTTCATTAAATAACTTGAAAATTAATTTTAATTAAAAATATAAGTTATAATGTTTTCCGTTTGAATGCAGAAAGAAGGCAGGAGGGTATTAACTGCCCCACCCCATCCCTCGGCTTGTATGTTCAAAATGTTGTTGTTAAAATGCAAAGCTACTCTTTCCATGATGTATTGGAAAAAAAAACTGAGCTATTCATATCTCAAAGCTTTTTCACTATAATTGACCTCAGCGTCATAAAACAAAAAAAAAATATATATAACTATATTTATTTTTTACAAAAAAATCTTATATTATTTTTATATTTTGTTATTAACATTTCTTAATGAATAGTTTGGTAAGGCTTTTGTTTTCTCAGAAATATTCTTCATTTGCGTTTTACTTTTAGTTTTAATTTTTATTTATTCGGTTGTTCATAAAAATGGTTTGAGCCTTAAATTGATCACCTGTTTGTTTCAATAGCTCTAAAAAATAAATAATATTTCAGCTATCAGACTGTTATATGATTAGATTGTGAAATGTCTCATTAAATAAATGTATGTTTATTTTTTTCAAGCGATTGCATATCAAATATAATAAGCATTCATTTTTCAGGAAATGTGAAAAAAGCATGCTGTTAATTTATGAGAAAAAAACATGTGCTGCAAACCGAAATTTCCGTGCCATAGATGAAACATATATTCCATTTGCAGCTGGGCTTTGAGAGTTATTATTATTTTTTTTTTGGAAGAGCTTATTTTTCATTTTCCTTAGTAAACAGTATTATAAATTTTTATTAATACATTTTTAGAAAGCCTCTTAAAAAATTTCTAAATTTTTCTAAACCTTACTGCACTTCCTCTACAATATGAATTAATTAGCGTAAAACCATCATTAAGTTAAAATTCCAAGACATTAGGTGAAATAAAAGCATATTTCAGAATTAATTTTGTATCGAAAAAATAAACAAAGGATACTAACGCAAAATGCTTATGAGGATTAAGGAAATTTAATTGGACAAAAAATAGCATTGGACAAGAAATCCTTAAAAGAGTTTTTAACATCATGTCTATAAGAAGAAAATCCTCAATTAAAAAAAAAAAATTACTGCTTGGAAGCTAAGAAGTTCAATTTTAAATTTTATTTATATATTACCATTGCAATTCTTCATCAAAATTTTCTTTTAGGTGATATAAAATTGAAAATTAAGATGGCCAGTTATTGTACTGACAATTCAACTCATGGCCCTGTAAGCAAGTATAGAAGACACGATTATTGCGACAAGCTGTGTAAGTATCTTACATGACCAGACAGAATATACTGGTAAATACCCTAGACAAGGACATCTAAGATGTATATAGATGTTCTAGATAACCATCTTAGATAGGGACAGTTAACCCTAGAAGCACTCTTAGAAGGCACTTATCTTCCTGGTCCTGAATGGCTGAGTGTCTAGCGCTCTGCCGCTCAGTGCCACAGGTTTCGGGTTCGAGTTCATGGATGTTTGTAGTGGTTCGGAATCCACTTTAGCCACTTAGCCCCCTTTCTTTATATACAGGAGTAGATCATTTCATGGGATTTCCGCCCGCACTTCAGAACACTGATAATTAGTCACAACACACAATTTATCTAAATACATCAGTCCTTCCTAGTCGTATATATACATATATATATGGAGAATGACAAAAAGCATTGGACTTTTGCTTTACAGTCACTTTTTGCACACTTTGGGCTGATTAGACCGTGGATGACCGCACGACGGTTTAGCTTGGATTTTGAACCACTAACAAACATCCATGTAAAAATGCCATGAATTCAGGCATAACCTGAAGCCTGTGATACTAGAAGCCAGAGTCCTGCGTAGAAATCAATTAGCCTTCAAGCCACTTGGGCTATTGGAGAATGAGGCCTTTACATGAAGTAGAATAACAAGAAAATGTACTACCGAGACAAAGCTGACCCAAATCAGCAAGGCAATATTCGTAATGGATGAATATCAAACTTACCTTCAAGCAACTAACTATGTTCAGCAACTAGACTGATGTTGACAAGAATTATGTTTGGCTGATAATCGAAATGGGGTGGGATTTGACATCAACGAATTGGCCACTTAGATCGCCCGACATGAATCCCATCGAGACAACTTCATGGTAGACAACTGGCCTCCAACCCATGTTGACGGTTTTAATGTTTGACTTGGCTTCCTCCTTTCCGAGAATGATCCTATTTATCAAAATAACTTACATCAGCAATAATTTTGAAAATGTAACGTGCTTCCCTCATTTCGATCCTATTTATCAAAATAACTTACAAATCAAATATATAAGTATTCACCAAGTTCATTTTTGTAAAAGCAGTAATTTATACATAAAGACAATGCATATTGTATGGCATTTTTATGGTATAGTCATTTTATGTGTTGGACAATAAGTGATTCAAGAAAAGTTTCTTCAAATGTGCATGGGGAATGTGTGATGGTCTGCGGTTAGGAATATTTGGTACTAGAACTCCTTCTATTGAAAAATTTAGCATGGCAAAAATATATAATATTTGCAAGCATGAAGGTAAAGTAAACTTATAAAAACTGAAGCTTTAGTTTTCTTAATGTAATTAAAAATAAAAAAAAATGAGTGGTATTTTTTCGGGAATTCTCGACTGATTAAACAAATGACTTCATTATATGTGTTAAACAATAAGTAATTCAAAAGAGACTACTGAAAGTGCATGGGAAACGTGTGATGGTCTATGGCCAGGAGTATTAAGTACCAAAATTTCTTCTATTAAAACATTTAGCATGGCAATTTAATATTTAATATTTTCAAATATTGAAGTAATTTTAAGCTTATATAAACTGAAGCTTTAGTTTTCTTAATGTAATTAAAAAAATAAAAAAAATGAGTGGTATTTTTTTTTTTTCGGGAATTCTCGACTGATTAAACAAATGACTTCATTACACGTGTTAAACAATAAGTAATTCAAAAGGGACTGTTTAAAAGTGCATGGGGAATGCGTGATAGACTGTGGTCAGAAGTATTAAGTACCAGGACTCCTTCTATTGAAATATTTAGCATGGTAACGTAATATTTAATATTCTGCAAGTATGGAGGTAATGTTAAGCTTACAAAAACTGATATTTTATTTTTTCTTAATGTAGTAAAAATTTTAAAAATGAGTGGTATTTTTTTAGGGAATTCTCAATTAGTTAAACAAATGACTCAATTAAATTCAATAATATTTCAAACCATTTTTTGTTTGTGGAATAAGACATAGTCTTATATCACAAACAAAAATGTATCAAATATCAGTTTTTTTGCTACATGTTATTCTTAAACAAGCTCTCTATACAGTATGCTTGTTTAAGAATAACATGTAGCAAAAAAAACTGATAAGTTTCAAGAAGTATTTGTTTAGTTTTTATTTTCTTTTAAAAATAATCATGATGTATTATGCAAAATTAATCAATGAAGTTAAGACTTCCGTGTTTTTGAAGTGACTTTTTTACTTATTTTTAAAAGTGTATCAACATAAGAAATAAATGATAATCGAGATAGTTTTTCAAGCACTTCATTACTGAAAGAAAAATCAATTTAGTTTAATTAATGGTACTTGGAATTAAATTCAAGTGGTAAGAAAGGACAAAACTTACCGAATTATTGAATAAATATTTCTTTTGTATGTTCTTATATTTTTTTAAGACGTGGATAACTTTTTTTTTTTATTATAAATTGTATATTTAAATAAAGGATGACAAAAATAACATTTTAATTTCTTTGAGAGAAATAATATTTATTTTAAAAAAATTTTAAATTATTTTTTATTTAATGCAAAAAAATTATTTTGTTAATATGACGTTTTGTACACGTTTAGAACTTAAGAGATACAATTTTTTTTTTGTTTAGCTTTTGTTTTAAATTAGCATTTTAAAACAATTAATTGAGATAGTGTAAATTATTATTGACAATTATCAATCAAATCATTTAAACTCTAATTGAGGCAAACTGAAAAATTAAATAATTTTTATGCTTCTAATGCTAAATGATTATTTAAATATCAAAATTATATTAGTAAGAAAATTAATACTGCAATTTGAATTATATAAAAAAATATTTCCTTTTTTTTTTTTATTTATTATATGAGGTAATATCTTTATAATTGCAATATTTTAAACCTATTATAGAAAAGAAAGTTATAATAAATTAAATTATAAATCTTACTTATACTAATTTAAAAATAATATTTCAGAATGCAAAAACAAATATTAAATAGACAAATAAAACAGAATAAATCGCTCATTTTTACAAATATGGCACATTTGTCAAATCTATGCTAGAAGTTTTTTTTTGTTTTTTTTTTTCTAATGCAGCTGGCAAATAGACCGTGATCTTTCGCCATAAGATCTGCACCGATGTTACTCACTTTGCATTACCCAGGGGGTGCGTGTAACTTGATGGTAGGCCACGGACGCGGAATAACAATGCCCCCTCAGCGCTCTATGATCCAATTAGGACCGTTACCTACGTCTTAAAGTGGATTCCGAACCACTACAATACCCATGGGCAAAGCCGGGATTTGAACCCGATACCTGTGGTACCGAACGCCAGAGCGCTAGCCATTCGGCCATCAGGCCCATGCTAGAAGTTATAACCCATAAACAGTTTAAACTCAGGGAGTTTAATTATAAAAGCAATTATAAATAAAATTACTTATTTTACAGAATGAATCTCATTGGTAAAGAATATAGGCGTAGGAGAATCCCAATAGTGAAACAATAGTCTTTTGAAAATAAATAAAAAGAAAAAAATTCATATAATTTGAGGAGAGATAATTATCATGCCTGTTCTCATACAAATATCATGCATTAAATTATAATTACATAGTACCATGTGCTCTTATACGAGTATATTTATAAAAGTTCTACATTTATGATATTGTAGCATTTTTCCCACGGAAAGAGTTGTAGAATTTTGTTCCCCGGAGAGATGAATGTATATTCTTTAACGAGTACATAATAAGAACTCATAATTTGACAGCAGACAAGCAGTGTTGTGGATAATTATATTACGGGCAATTTGTGTTTTGTACGAATCAGCATAACCCGTCACTCAGATCTGATAGCAGATAATCAGTGTCACGGATAATGAGACCTCATGAAATTAGCGATTCTTGTGTGACCTTCAGATATTGAAACAATTACAGTTTGAATATGGACTGCAACATGAATTGTTGCATTGTGATGGGTGATAGATCATGAGCTGAGAAATGTCTACTAAAATGAGAAGGGAGGGAAGCTGATCCCCCCACCCCATCTTGACAGATTCTATTAAAGGGAGGTTTTTAAGGAGATTTCTGCGACGAGGTGACAATATGTGTTTTTTTTTTTTTCTGAAAGTGGCTGAACACGCTGCTTGCTTACAAACCGGCGTTTACTTTCCACTGTTTACAGTAAGCCCCAACATCAATGCTCTGTATCAATATTTCTCATCCACAAGCTAGGAGTTTTAGGCTCTTATGGGGCCAAAGAATTCCGTTAAACCAGGACTGACTTACAGTAAGCCTCTTATGGTTTCCTGTATCACACCGTGTAATAATTAAGGTCTGCCGCAGACCGGTTGTACTAGATTCGTCGTAGACTAAAGAACTCTGAAAGTCTCCGTCCTTGGAGTGAACTGCACTTGTGCAGCTAATTTGTATCTTTAATTTACATTTCATTGTAAATAAAATTATAAATATAGAAATAAGGCTTCTAATTAAAAATTAAAGTGTTCCCATGAACCTGAAAGTGCCCTCTTCTTGAAACTGTTATAGGTCTAGAATAAGTCTACAATATATATATATATAGTTAGTTTCGAGTATACATTTCAATTAAACTGCAACCGCCATTTCTCATTCCCAGGGCCAAATAACGTATTATATATCGAGGGTGAAGATATTCTGTTCCAAAATAGACAAACCATGCTGAACCAAAATATCCTGCCACGGATGGACACACTAAATCCACAGTTTCCAAATCTCTTCCGATGGGCTGGAGGAGAAGCGACGAGGCTGGAGCTCTCCGATATAGCCTGGGGATATTTGTTTCAAGGTAATGGAGTCGAATTTTGCTTCAAATAAATACTAACGGATTGTTGTAAGCAATCAGTGATGTGCTCTGAGGGACAATGATTCTGCAATATATCTGTCATTCCAGAATCTCTTGACTTCAAGAACAGGAAGTTAGCTCTGCTGCCCATCTGCCATTTTGTAAACTCTGAGTGACACTGATTGTGCTATATACCTGGCAGTCCAGTATACTGTCAATATTCGGAAGAAGCATCTTTGAAATACTAATGAGTCTAAAAAGTAAGACTAATTTTCAATATAAAATTCCGGGGCTTATGGAATTTCATTTTTCATTTCTTTTTTTGTTGTTGTCCCCGTTCCTGACATCTGTGTGAAATTTGACGTCAAAATATTCATTAGTGTTTGCGTTACGCTTGGCTTTGTGAGAAGCAAAAACTGATTCAGGAGATTTTTCAAATGTCCGATTTAAAGAACTTGCGTTAAATTTTGTTTGCGAAAACGTATAAAATGTTCGGTGAGCATTCTTATATCGGAAAGAAATGCTTAGAAGTGGTATAAACAGTCTAAAGAAGGCAGAGAACGCGTTGACGACGAAGAGCCCTCTAGTCGACAGTCAACCTCAACCGACGAAACTCACGTCCAAAAAATTAAAGATTTGGGACTTGCAAACCGTCGATTTACAATTAGAGACCTTGCTGATGATGTTATAACTTCAAAAGGATTGGCCAATTCCATTTTGAGCCTCAAACGCGTCAAATCTCGATTGGTACCCAAAATACTGAATGCGCCAGCTCACACTGCATTGATTCTTCGTGACTTTTTCACCAAAAAATGAAACCTATATCGTTCCACAGCCACCGTATTTTCCCCGTGTGACTTCTGGCTATTCCCCTAAACTCAAAAGACCACTCCGGGGACACCGTTTTGAATGGATTGAAGAGATTCAACACGAATCGCCGCGCGCTTTGAAGGCCATTCCTGCCGATGAATTTTTAACATGCATTGAGGATTGGAATAAACGTTGGCATAAGTGCATTGTGTCCGTAGGGGATTACTCTGAAGGCGATGAAATAAATTTGGAAGAATAAATAAAGAGTTTTTGAAAAAAAAAATAATTGGTCTTAATTTTGGCCCAGTAGTAATTGCTTGGTTGATAGTGAACTTTGGTGGATCTTGTTTCGAATTTAGACAAGTTTTGTTAAACTGTATATTGCAGATGGGGATAATGTTACTCGTTTACGTGACAACCTTAAGCCACAATTTCCTCCTGAGTGATTCTAAATGTGTAACGGCTAGAGGCTATGACAACTTGCCCCGTAAAAATATTTTCTGAAAAAAAAAAAAATGCTATCTGGCAAACTCGCTTACTGTTTTAGGCTTGGTTTGCCGCTCTACTGTCCTTTTATGCGCATTTTAGGCTAATTAGACCAGGACCCTCAGTGTAAAGTGAATTCCAAACTACTCACAAACATCCATGCCACAGCTAGGATTCGAAAGACAGAGTGACTCTTTTTGGAGAACTATGCGGGACAAAATTAAATCATCGTATTAGAGTGAATCCTCATCTAACACCAAAGGAAAAGTCTGTCAGACAATCGGGAATGAGTGAGAAAATTGAATGAAAAAACTGGACACGACTGCCTGGCCGAACATCTGGCCAAAATAGGGATTGTGAACTCTGTTATATGTTGTTACTCTAAGTGGCCAAATTTGTATGGATTGAGTTCCAATACAGTAGACAATAATATGTAACAACACCTAGAAAATAATATGTAATTACCGTAGATAGCAACAGTATTGTAAAATGGATCTGCAGGCCGGAAGTGTTTTTCATTGGGCTCTTTGGGAAGGGTAGAATGGTCTGAAAAAGCCTAATTTAGGGGTTTTCGTTTAAAATTGCAAGGGATCAATATGGAAGCAGTGCAGCACGTCTTACTGGTAGACCCTATGTAACACTCCATATGCTACATATTTGCCGTTCTAAAATAAAATGCCTTAAAATACATCGATTTCTATTGGAACATCCACGAATAGCTCTCATGAAATTCTTAATTTTGAATGATTCTAAATCGTCTGAATTTGTGGAAAAGTATTCTGACATCCTCAACATCAGACCTGTTCATTGTGTTCTAGGTGTAATGCAAGTTCCCTGTGTAAAAAGAATATGTTTGCTTACGGATTATAATTAAAATATGTGTTAAATAAAGCATTTACTCAGGAAAAAAATCTTAAAAACTTCGAGACTTCAAAGGTTTCAATAATGTTGGTGTAACACGCATTCATTTAAAATGTCTTCAATGAATAATGGATTTTAATGGTTAACCATATTCATACTGCTTATCATTATTCATATTCATACTTGTTTTACTATTTATACTGGTTGCTGGTTAAAAACCTGTAGTGAACTATTATCAATACTTGCAATGCAAGAGATGCATGACTTACCTGAATATAGAACTAACTATATCTTTACTGTATCCATTTTTCCTATAAAAATATTAAGAAATATATATTAGTTTCATTAAACTAAATAAAAAACTAAATAAATATATTAAAAAAAGGAAATAAATAAGTGTATTCCTTATTGATACTTTCAAGTACTACAAACGAGTTTAAATAATTACAATACTGGGATCAAAAATTCGTAGACGCTTCTTAATTTGTTTCGGGAAAGAATAATGAAAACTATTCTCAAAAAGTTTCTTTTCTCAATAATGTTAATTATTCACTATAATTTAATTGCATTTGTTTTGTAGAAAGGACATGATTTACTGTATAGCTTCATCATCATCATATTTGGCTCAATAGCCCATGGTGGGTCAAGGCCTTCTGCTTACTGGCAAATTTCGAAATATGAGAATTTTATATTTCTACGTGTAGGTTTGTTAGTATTACGCGCAATCCCCTGGTTTATCGCTCTATGGCCATATTAGAACTGTCATATGATTTAAAATTGGATTCCGAAACTCTACTGATACTTTGGAAAAGTCCACAACCATTTGGGTGAGAAAGCTGTTAGTGGTTGTATAATTTATTACTTGGAAAACGAGTATATTCGATAGATATTGTAACAGAGTTTCAAACAACAATGGACAAACTGTTTGGTTAAAGTTTATCTGCTTTTGTCCGATACAATATGCAAAATGCGAGACAGTTATATCTACTGGACATCATTATTTTAACACTCCTCCGAAGTCCACCTGTGCGCATGCCATTCGAACAACAAAGCTAATATCTGCAAAGTGGAACTATTCTCTATTCTAAGGAATTCTATTCTATTCTAAGAAATTCACCATTTCAAATACTGAAGAAAACCATTTTTTTTTTTTCCATTTCTACAGTAAATATAATATAGTAGGCTCTTTGTTATTATTGCTGGTGTTGCAGAATTATGCATTTTTTTTTTTGTCGCGTTTTTTTTTTTCCATCGGGAATATCGCGTTTTATATTGTATAGTTTAAAATAAATTAGAAGAATTTAATTAAAGGTTTAATATATTTTAGTTGTAAACTGAATGTCATCAGTGCTGCAATTTTTAATTAATTTAGTTTATGCTTGTTTTATTAATATATTAACTGCTGCTTGTCGGGCCTGAATGGCCGAGTGTCTAGCGCTCTGGCGCTCGGTGCCACAGGTTTCGGGTTCGAGTCCCGGCGGTGCCATGGATGTTTGTAGTGGTTCGGAATCCACTTTAAGCTGTAGGTCCCGGTCTCCTATGACTGTAAGAGCTGCACGGAGCAGAAGTCAGACTTCTACCTACGGGTGCTCCATCAGAACAGAAGCTGCACCCCTCTTCTCCTTCCAAAAGAGATACGACGACAACAACAATTGCTGCTTGTTTCAAAAATTGAAATCCTCATCTGTGTTAATATTGACTATTTGGCAATGAAAAAAGCTAACGGTTTTGCTTATTTATTACGTAACTTTTTAGCAATAAAATTTTGATTAATGAGGGAGACCTAAAATAAGTAAACTTAGGGTAATAATAGTTAAATAAGATAAAGCATTCAAAAACATCTTACTTAATAAGGTATAGAAATCCCGCCATTGTTGCACTAAACAAGTATGTCTGTAATGGAACAATATAAAGCAAATCAGAATTACTAAGAAACATAGTAGAGAAATAAAGAGTTCAAAGGTTTAACAAATTAAGGGGGAATTCTAACAGTAATAAAAATCTACGACTTCGAATGCCAGCAAATCGCAGAGCCTGGCGATGTAAAAAAAAAAATAACAAGAGAAATTGAATTTATTCTTATCATAAATGTATTAAGTTATTGGTTTATTGAAAGGTAGATCCTGAGTATTTAAATAATTATTTTCAATACAAAAATCATCATTTTATATTTCTTTTTATTAAATAGAAAATGGTCAAATTACTTTTAAATAAATCTGAGCAATTACATAATATTTTAAAAATTATTTACATTTAAAAATGCTAACTTGCATTGCTTTCATTTCTCTACCAATTCATATACAGTTATTCATTCATCGCTGTTGCGTCATCTACGACGACAGCGCTGACTGCGCCATCTATCGTGAATAACTTATATAAAAAATTGTCAACATTCCGAAATGAAGCAAAAATTGACACAATAAAAGTTAATTAGAAAGTTATCAAATTATGTAGAATCGACATCCTGAAAATGAAAAAAAACTTAAAAAAAAGAACATAATAAATTGTAGAAACATCACTATTTATTTATTAAATCACTATTTATTCTTTTTTTTTATTTCAAAAACACTTTTCTTCCAATACGGAAGAATTAGGCAAATCATGCAGCTGACTTGACATGCAGTGTTTGTCGTATGTGGTTCCAACATTATGGATCTTTTTTCTTGAAGCAGAACACCTCAATGAGTATCTAGCTGCCGAATTCAAATAACAAATCATTGGATATGATATTCTGGTAGAAAGGATATTCAGAAGAGTTGGCTCCTACGAGGCTACGTCAAGGATTAAATTCTGCCATTCAACCAAATTCTTTTGAGCGTACCAGTTTAGCTTGTCGCTTAGTTGCATCAGCTATCTTCTAACGCATCCACGAATCAATATTGTAACTCATTCATTTGTGCAATGCCACCAATTAGAACATTGTGAGTAGCATCGCCAGTTGATTCTTCCTTTTGGGCATTGTTTTCTCTGCATGTTCGTGTGCAACCTGTATATAATTATAAAATTCATGTGCTTCTTTTAACTTACGAATTTGTATAATAAGAATTTATCATTTTCAAGATATTGATTTTATATTATTCAAGAATAGTCTACGACTTTCTGATTTACATTTTGTCTACCTTGCTCTCTTTCGAGTCAGATTTCCAAACTTCCATGTTTAGCCACATTGCCCCCGATGGAATTCAGTGAAGAATCAGGCCTAATTTACCAATGCAGTTATCATTTGAGGACTGAAATCCTCCCTTTCATCATTAATAAGGCATTGTTCCCCGATTTCAATCTCAAATAGTTATTTTTAATTTTATATACAACCCCTTGAGGAAGGTTAGAATACTTCCAACAACTGAAATTAAATATCTCGGTCGATTTTTGTCAAACAAAAAAGTAAAACCTTTTTGTACTTTTTACTAAATATAACTAGAGAGAAGAAGCAAATATATAAAAAAACTAGTTTTTTTTTTAACCTTTTGTTTTTATTTTCTTTACATTACAATTTTTTACACTATTGATTTTTTTAAATGAAAAAGTGGCATTAATGAATGTTTTATCTCATTAAAAAAATTTTTGTTTGTAAAATTTTTTTAACCATTGAGGAAATAAAGGTAGTGCACAGGCTTTAGGTTGTATGATTAGCATATATTTATGCATATATTGCCTTAGTAAATAATTAATACATTGGAAAATTGTAAAGAAAAAAATATTTGTGAAAAAAAACTAACAGCACTTGCCTGGTTCACACACACACACACACACACACACACATATATATATATATATTTGTGTGTGTGCATCTTATAATTTGAACACAAAATATATATGTCAGTTAAAAACAATTTCTTTAAATGACATCAATTTTATTAGCTTTATTTTAAAATTTCATTTTTATTGGCTTTATTTTAAAATTTCCGTCATAGAAATATCTAAATAAATGTATTATGTTAGTATATATAAGTATTTAAATTAATATACATGTTGTGTTTAAAGCAATTAAATTAATATAAATGTTTATAACTTTACGAATATTTATTTATTAAATAAATGTTTTGTTAAAAATACACTACGTGTCTTCCTTTCTTTTGGTATATACGAATACATTTGCATTGGATCCACTCCAAATAATAATACTTATAGCCGTCCTTGTAAAAAAAGGATGTTCGAAGATCTATTCCTCTCGTGCCAATTGTTTGCCACCACTTTTATTATTATTATGAACCTTGTTATTATTTAATTTTTATTGTTATTATTTTAACCAAATTGAATGTATTAATCACTTTTATATTTTATAAACAAAACTTTGTAAATGAATCAATTAATAGAAACAATTGATAAATTAAACTGTGCGCATTATAATTAACAATTGATAAATTTATTCCTATTTTTAATAAAAATGTTCAAAAAAAATTCGGGATATTGTAACAGATATTATCTAAGCATCCCATATTTGTACGATGTATAAAGAATTTCATCTTCATTGGAGACATCCTTGGCTACAAAAGGACAAACAGAAAGAGACTCCACAGATTTATAAAGAAGTATAGATTAAGTATCATTAAGTCCAAGACTGAGATTTTTAAGATAGAGTCAGACACTATTTTTAAGTATTCATTTCAAAAAATAATAATTTTAAAACACTATATAAAATTAACAGCGATATATTTCAAAAAATGGAAACTCATAAAAGTACATGCTTTTAGAAGGTTTCGAACAATTTTTAGCTAAAACAACAACACATCTAAGGAAAACACTTAAGGAAGTTGATGTACGATTGTTTTAAGTGAATAATTAACAGAGTTCCGTCAATTAAAGTCTGAAGGAGAAAGCTGCGACACATGCCTGATAACAAAACAAACACAATGAAGGAAAACGTCGGATTTATTACAGTTTCCTCAATTTTTTGCACGGATGAGTGCATCGGTTTCAATTCAAGGTGATGTTTCGTAAAAAAAATAATAATAAAAAGTGATGAGGTAAGTAAGAGCATTACTTAAGTAACAGTGGTCATAAGTGAGACACTGTAAAGACATTGGGTGTCGTGTAGCATAACGATTATGTATTGTGTGAAAAGTAAGGAATGCATTTTACAATCATTCTAATTCAGTTATTAATATTCGGAAATATAGTGGGCAATATAGTGGGGGATATAGTGGGAAATATAGTGGGGAGTTTATTGATT
>BPLR01002230.1:0-102340 GCA_021605095.1 Caerostris extrusa
TGGATTGCATTTTGTGTGCTTTTATTTTCTCTTGTTTATTTCATTTTACATTATTTTCTAAGATTTGTGAATTGCAGTAATGTTTTTGTACTGTTTGTAAAGATTTTAATAGTAATTGCAATAAAATATAATTAAATATGAACTGTTGTTTATCATGACGAAACGCGTTCTGGACGCCACGATTGTGATAGCGCGCCTTCGCGTTAAAGACGAAACAATCTTGAATTTTGCGCACGAAAGACAATTCTTGGCCAATAACAGCGGAATTATGAAACGGAAATTTTCCTTTTGCATGGTTATGTGACCACCGAAAAAGCGTGAATATTTTGATTTAATTATGACATACAACAATTGTATATAAAAAGTTTCATTAAAAGTATTTTGCATTTTTGAATTACTTTCGTATTATGTGGATAGACTCTCCCATACTGAGATCATCAATAAGGAGTGGAAATATATACCTTCAGCGACAAATCCTACAGACTCTCATTCCCCTTGTTCTGTAAAATTTATAATTTGCCTCCTATTACTCAAGTTGAGGGATTTACTTTTAAAAAATAAAAATATTGTTTAGCGGAAACGTTTTTTTAATTATGCTGCTTTTACACATAGAAACACAAGTGACAACCAAAAATGGACAATGTTATTATGAGCTTTGAGGAAATAATTCGCGTGATAATTTAGAATTTGTATTAGAAGCAACGATTAAAGTTAACATTTTTCAAATTTAGCTAAAAATTTTATTAAATAAATTCATATTTTGAATTTTGCAGTTGCCAGAAGAAAAGAGAAAAGATGCTATGTCCTATCACTGGAGAAGAACTCCTGAATAGCAACTAACATGTCATGAAATCCAGTTCAAATAGAATATTCATTTAAGAAAATAAAGGATTACAGAGTGAAAACCTGTAGGACAGTATGCAAATAATTTGAGTATTTTCTAAATAGTTATTTAAAGTGGGTGGCAGAATAAACCATTTGAATTTATCCTACGATCAGACGCATCTGCAGTTTACTACCTAGATGTCAAAAATTAACTATTTTAATTTTCCCATCACTTTCATTTAAGAAATTTGCATGTCGGTACACACACAGTGTTCATGCAGGTGTTTTGGCCGTAGAACGGCTAAAATAATACTAGAGGAAAACTATGCATAATTATGTCTTCTTTTAAAAACAAGCCTAAAATAAAGGCTTTGCTGTATAAAATTACTCCACTGACAAAATGGAAATTGGATCTTTTCCTCGGCAAAACTGAAGAACCGACGTACACGTGCTCTCAATAAAATATATGTTGCAATTTTTGTTTGTCTTATAATTTCTTAAATGAAATTGCTCCAGCTCTGTAACAGATTTAAGAAGTAATGCATTAGTGCTATATTAAAAATAATTTTTTGCACGCAAACATTTGTTCTTCTATATCTTCCTACATGCCTTTAATTTCCTGTTGGTACCAATTCTTAAATGAGAGAAAACTATATAACCTCCTTAAAAACTTTGTCATTCAGTATTCTATTTTGTTACTGAGCCCGTTGAAAATTTCTCCTTTCCATTTCTCCAAATATGATGAAGTAAAATCCTTCAAATAAAATCCTCTAGATGAAGTAAAATCCTTCAAACATCACTTAAAAGAACAGTAGGAAGTAAAATTAACTTTATTAGAAATGTTTTTAACGGTTATTAACGAAATTGAAGGAATTTTAAATAGTTTACCATTTTCTTTTCATCAAACGATTTCGAAACTTTAGGTCATTTTTTTATAGGACGCCTTACTAAAGTATTCTCGAGCCCCGCCTTTTTTTTTTTTTTTTTTTTTTTTACCAAGTTAAATTTTTGAGATAAATATTCAAAGTCGAGGGCGCAGTATACATGCACCAGAGCAGTTTAGCTTTCATTTTCTTTCTCAGTTATACTTGAATGGTTGCATACCTAGTTCTCGTTAAATTTAGTATTTCTTAATACAATCCATTACACTTAGTCTTATTATTATATTTTTCGAGATAATTTAATTTTCGTTTTTGGTTAAAAAATGAATAATTCAACTGAAAAATTTATGCATATTACCCACTTCAATTTCTTTTAAAATTTACATTAAAGTATCTGAAAGTATACTCCAATAACTAATAGTAGTCAAGAGAAATTTCGTTAAAAAATCATTAAATAAATTTAATAAATATAATAGCTTTTTACATTTCTTTAAAAGAAAACTTTTATATTTATCGTAAGAACTATTTATAGAAGATAGATTTTAATTAATCGGAACATTGACTGAAATAACTATCAAAAGTTCATAAGTATTTTTGAGTAATTTTTAATGAGTTCACTTATGAAAAATTATTATATTATTATTTTTATCGAAACATTTTAAATTATGCTTCTTAGAAGATAGAAATATTTCTCCCTCACAATTTTATTGCATATTTTACAAACTTGAAATTAAAAAGACTTTAAAAATTTGCTATGCACTTTTATGGGCCTCAGTGTGCATAATAGTACAGTCCAACGTGTTTTTATGCGGTCCTTTATTATGTATGGTGGTTGGTATAGTTCTATCGAGTGCATAATAGAACTAAAAATTGAAAAATATGATTCATAAAGAAAACAGATGGCTATCAAGATAATGCGCAAATTAAAAAAATCATTAGATCATCCACCCGATATATCCTCCCATATTAGATGCGAGATAGTGCTACATCGTGAGGTTTTGATTTACATATTTTCTAAGTGGGGCTGGTTTTTCAGGCATTATTATTTATAGCATAAAATTTTTTATTTTAATGTTTTACAAACAATATATTTTATGAAGTTTTAAATTATTTTTTATGCAATTTCTTTTATGCGAGCCTATCCCCTGCCAAAAACATTTTTTTTATTGTACATTGAAAAACAGCACTCATTTTTATAAAAAAAGAAAAAAATATTGTTTACAAATTTTCTTTTAACGATGAAAACAATTAGACATTTTGAAAAAAACATTGATTAAATTTTACTACTAAATGTTAAAAAAAAAAAAAGCCTTTAGTGAAATGCGCAATAAGGTTGTCATCTTCTGGTATAGTAAGAAAATGAATGGATCATATTAATAAATAACTTTCAAAGTTTATATATAATTACTTAAAAAATTTTTAATCGTATACATAAATAAATTGATTTGTGATAGAAAATTTTTAAAAACCCAGAAAAATTTAAAAGAAAGACTCAACTAAAATTGCACTAAACACTTGCAGATCTTTGTTGAAATTTGAGAGTACATTTCTAAAAAAAAAAATTTTTTAATTATAACTAATTTTTATAAGCTTTAATGTTTAGATTAAATCTTATTGCTATTATGATTTACTGTTGGACCTTCACATGTCGTATTAGCGGTACTTCAAATTGAAGTTTCAGACTGTAAAATGACATCTCGAAGCAAAAATTAGTATGATATGAGGAAGCTGCTGTTAAGATTATCAATGAAAAATAAATCTTATGGCGAATAGTTAAAATTTAAAAATGTCACATGTGCCACACGCGTGTTTCAAACTGGAAAATTTAAAAGAAAGTTTCGAAAATGAAAGTGAAAATGGTAGAAAAGAAATTTGAAGTGAAGCTGCAAAAAGAAAAATTCTGAAAATAAAGCTGGATTACAGAATAAAAAGCCATTAAACCAGCTACGGAGAGTCCTACAATAGCTACAGTATTACCAAACCATACGAAATATCATTAGAAACGATGGTTGCAACGGCAGAGAAGCAAGAAAGAAACCGTTCACAAAATCAGAGTTTAGAATTTTCTGAAATGCATAAAATTAAATACCCGTACTTTCGGAGGAAGGTCATTTTTAGAGTACTACTTCTTTTTAACCTGAAAAATTTCGTCCAACTAACTTCGTGCCAATATGGATGTCAAATTTTTTTTTGTATTAAATAAAATTGCTTATAATTATTATATAATTCATGTGCAATGATAGTATATTTTATGCATGTCTTTTGGAAGGATGTATGTGATGGTGTAGTATTTAACCGATGCGAATTCGATATGTGCAAAGGGATGATCAGTTTCCGGATGAAGCAGGTCTTTTTGCCTCAACAGCGACTGGAAATGATATCTCTGTGTGGTGTTTTAATTGGCGGGGGCATGGTCAAGAGCGGCAGTTTATCAAGACAGCTAAACAGTCAAGAGATAGACGACACTCGCGATAACGTTAACAATAAAAGTGCTAAATCAGTTCCCTCCTTTTTGTAGACCGTATCACGATTGGGAGTATCCTGAAGAGGAACTTTTAAGGAAAAACAGCAATCGTGGGGTACTCGATTCACCCCCTAAAGCAGTAAGTAAATAACCAATCTCCCCCAAAGTCTTCCGCTCAAGTAGCGTGGGATATAATTTGAGACCAGGGAACGTGATGAGTTTTGAGAAATTTCGTTTCTCAAAGATGCGACTCCATTTGCAATTTGAGTCCGTTTTTCTGTTTTTGCAACATGGTGTTATTATATTGATTCGGCACTTTTATTTAATATTTTTTAAAAATATTTTTAATTTTATCCCAATCCGCCTTGAATAGAGAGGGTACTTCTTGAAACGTCCCAAATAGTGTAAAATAGATGATAGCCAAATAGAGAGTCGTCGAGGAATTTTTGTCTTTGGGTTTTGCTTAGGTCTAGTATTATGAAGAGGGTGTTTTTGTGTGTGTGTGTGTGTGTGTGTGTGTGTGTGTGTGTACTGGATAATAGAATCATAAGCAAACAACAAAATTCCAGTGAACGAATGAAATTTTGCCATTAACAGTGTTGCCACAGAAAAAAAAAAAAGTAGAATAGTAATTTTTGAACTAAATATTATGTCTTTGTGGAAAGTCGACTTAACAGGTGGGCTGAAAGTTCGTAGGCTGACACATAGATGGCCCTACTAGTATCAAATCCATATGATTTTTAGTTAGCCCTAACCTTCAAAAGATACGTGCATAAATTTGACAGCTGTTGCACTATTAGTATGTGAGTTATAGTATTTTTAGTGAAGCAACTTTTGTTAGTTTGAAAAAATGGATAAAAAGGAATTTCGTGTGTTAATAAAGCATTGCTTTTTGGCGGAAAAAAAATACTATTGAAGCCAAGGCTTCGTTTGATAAACATTATTCGTGCTTTACACCAGGAAAATCAACCGTAGAGAGGTGGTTTGCTAAACTTAAACGAGGCGAAATGAGCACCGAGGACGATGCATGCAGTGGATGCCCCAAAGAAGCTGTTACCGACGAAAACATCAAAAAAAGTCTACAAAATAATTTCTGATAACCGTAAAGTGAAGTTGATTGAGACAGCTGAGACACTAAAGATATCAAAGGAACGTGTTGGACATATCGTGAATGAATATTTGGATATGCGAAAGCTCTGTTCAAAAGTGGGTGCCGCGCGAGCTCATAATCGACCCAACGAATTGATGATTCTAAGCAGTGTTTGGAGCTGTTCAATCGTAATAAACCCGAATTTTTGCGTCGATATGTGACAATGGATGAAACATGGCTCCATCATTTCACACCGGAGTCCAATCGACGGTCAGCCGCGTTGACTGCACGTGATGAACACTAAAAATGCTATAACTCGCATACTTGTGCTATAACACCTCATAATAGTGCAACAGCTGTTAAATTTACACACGTGTCTTTTTGAAGGCTAATTAAAAATCATATGGATTTAATATTAGTAGCACCATCTATGTGTCAGCCTACGAACTTTTCAGCCCACCTGTTAACACAACTTTCGAAGTAATTATATTTGTAATTTCATGAACTGCGTAAATTTATATTGACAAAATAATAAAAAATTTGAAGGATTTTTCTTAAGAACTCTTTATAGATAACTCTTTATAGATCTTATAGCAGATTGCATTCATTGTTATCATTAACTAACTTTTTTTTTTTTTTTTTTATTATCAAAAATGGACTTGCATCACTTTCAAAGAAAACGGCTCATATTTGTTATACAGTAATATTATCCACGTTTTTGAAAAACAAAAAGTCTAAGAACGAATAAAATGATTACGAACAGTTTTCAAAAAGGCCACTTAAAATAATATGTAACGTAAGAAAAACCGGAAATCAATCATCAATTTGGTGTTTTCGAAACAAATGATACCAACTGAGCAGAATTCCCGTTCTACGTAACTAAACCAAATGAGATCGGACTCGTTTTAGAATTGGAGGATTGCATCAATGTTACTTGTAGGATGCATGGCACATTCAGTCCTCCAACTACCGCTAAATTTACAACTAAGTGAAACTTTAAAAAAAATATATATTAGCAAAAGCTCCAGTATGGCCACAGTATTAAAAACATGCAAACTCATTGAGATAAATATTCCATGGCATATAAAGAAAACTCTTGCAGCACTTGGCCATTTACGAGATTTGACAGAAATAATCAAAGAATGAGAGCTCTGATACTGTTACAGATGATTTTCGTCAAATTTTGTTAGCAATCCTAAGATCATCAAGTTGGTGATCTTAGGATAGCTAATGATGATGACAATGATGATTAACCATAATGAGCTAACCAGTGATGATCTAAGTACTTGCTTGAAAACGTCACATTTTTAGACATGTGAAGTAAATTACAATACTAACCAATATGCGTGAATTTACTTCACGGTGGTTCTGCGCAAACATTTGCGAAACAACTTTTGGTTATGTGTGATGACAAGTTTCCAACTGATCTAGTAACACGCGAGATATCGTTTGTGTCTGACTAGTCAAATGCAGACGATAATTGAAGGTAAAGATGGTCTTCCCGAACATTTCCATGTACTTTAAGAATCACAAATGGCTTTACGAACGGTCAGTCTTGATTCCCAAGAATGGTAAGTTAAAAAAATTAATGATACAATTCAATTGCAACTTCCCGATGAGACGATGAAATACGAATCTGTTGACACAGCTGCACACGAGAATCAAGTTATTCAATGGAATTAATTCATTAGAGCCATCTGGAATACCATCAAACGTTAGCTTTCAAAATTAGTTCATCGATAACACTCCTTTGAAATTTACACCCGATTAAGTAAGTTATACAAATGCAACTAGACTGTCTCTTAAAAACTAATGATAAAAGTGATATAATGATTCGCATATCTCAACGATTACCAATTTGTCATTTGATTTCAAACGACTGCAGTTTCAGTACAACATGTTTTCCCAATTACAATTAACAAAGCTCAAGGATAAATCACTAAGCATTGTTGGATTAAATTTGAAAAATTAATGTTTTTCCCCTGTATATTGCTTGCTTCAGAGAGGAAACATCAACAAAATTCAATAATTTTTCACCAAATATCAAAACCAAAAATGTTAATCCACAAAAACTGCAATAAGACGAAATACCAATTAATTTTTCATTATACAACTAAAAAACACGTATTTTATTTTCGAAGCGTGGCAATGTGGTCGGGTTATTAACAAAATAAAATTAAAACATTAATAATGAGATAATATAAGGATATATATTTTTAACATAATATAATGAAATAAATGAGTAATGATTAAAAACCAAACGATTTTTAAATGCGACTAAAATAAGGAAAAAAGCTATGAATTTGTTGTTAATTTAATAATAATTTGATAATTTAATTTAATGTTAAAAGCTATTGTTATGAATTTATTCGAAAATATTTCTATGTACGATCACTTTCATTCTCTGTACTCCTTGTAATTTTATTTTAAAAAGCAAATGAATATATTTTTAAAAAAATTGTTAGATTGTATTCAGAATCGCGTGAAGATTGAAAAAATATTGTATTTTATATTCTATTTCAGACTACAGCACTTTTTCTACAGATTTTTAAAGCGTACCAACATTTTTAGGGGCCATTCATTAGAGTTAAATTGTGTTAAAAACATATTAGAAAAGTTCCATTTCAAAATTACTTGGGAGAAATTCTGATTTTTGAACAAAGAAATACTTTCATGTTTGAAAAATTGCATCGTATATTAAAAATTATAGAATTATTAAATTTTTTCATCATAAAACTCCTTATGAAATTTGGAAATGTAGATTGTTAAAACCCTTTTGTAGAAAAACTGATTAAAAAAAAAAAAAAAAAAAAAAAAAATTGAGAAATTCCTATTAAAAGAATTTCAAAATAATTTTAAAAAACTCGAATAAATTATTTTTCTTTTGTAAATTTTCAAGTTTGTATATAAATCTTTGCAGGAAAAATTTGATTCAAATTGATTTTAAATATAATGTTCAATTCTTTAGGATATTTTACGTATTTAAAACTAATTATTTGAATGGATAATATTAGAAAATTTTCGAACAAATACAATGCAATTATAATAACCATGAGTTGCAATTTTAAATTTTACAATAAACAGAAAGAACATTTTTTTAATTATTAAAAATTGTGATAAATGATCGATTATTGCAATTGTTTCCTAGAAATGTATGTAGATACGAAATCGTATCTTTGTACCGGGTACAGAAAGGGCAAAGATTTGTAAAGTTATGTAAAAGATTAAATTTGAAATCACTTTCATTTTTCAGGGGTAAATAGGAATTAAAATTCAAAACAAGTAATATAAAAAAAAAATTTTAAAGTCAATTCCTACTTAGGTCAACGTAGAAAAATTTTATTTTTTAATTACTTTTTATTAAATAAATACAATTAATATAAATATGTATATACATATGACAGAATCACAATATTAAGTGGCAAAATAGAAAGTGAAAAACGTCTACTTAAAAGCAAAAATTTTCAAAAATTTATCAAAAAATTATTAATTTTCGCAAGAATTGAACTCGCATTCTTTACTTTCACGAGAATCACTGTAATCCTTGCATTTTACCGATTGAACTACTGCCTGCTGATTTCAATTTTAATTAAAAACTGTTAAAACTATACTTAAAGTATAAAAAACTAATTAAATTTAATTAATGAATTAATATTTCAAAAAACTGTATTAACATCAAGTGTCATCCACTACAAGTTTAAAAAAATGTATTTGAACTAGAGTGAATGAATAAAAAGTATTAACGATTGAAAATTTGAACAAGATACATAAAATATATAGGGAGAGTGTGAACTAATAGTAAGAATTGAATAGAACTCTAGACATAGAGATGGAATTAAATCATTTAAAAATAAACTAATAAATCTTCATTAATAGGATGCATAACAGGATTCCCATTTTAAATTCTATTCCAACAATTTCTCGAAATAAGAACTTAAATTTCAATATAATTCATTTCATAATTTATTAACAGTTAATCAAAAATTACATCAAACACCAAAAAATTAGCTATTTTTTAATTCTGAATCATATTTATTACTATATAATTAAGAGTGACACTTAACAACCACGAAATCTTATTCATCATATTTTAAAACTCTTGCAAAATCTGAGTATTTCCTAGTATACCATTGAAATATGGAAGGCTTTTTATAAAGTTATGGATTTTTTTTTTTTTTATGTTTTGTAGAATGAATGATAAACGACATTTAAAATATTAAAAGCATTTATTGTTTTTACACATAACTTTTGCATCTAATTAGCTGTATTTCGCAGAAAATTATAATGTAAGAGTTATAGAGAAAATTCTTAATACTGCGATGCTATAAAATTTTAATTATTATTCTCTGATAATACATCAGAATATTTTAATTATTGTTTATTGCTAATGCATCAGTTTAATTTAAATTTTATTAAAATTTTACTTATTGTTTATTGCTAACACGTCACCATACTTTAAACAGTATTAAAATTTTAGTTATTGTTTACTACCAATACATCACGATATTTTAAATATTATTAAAATTTTAATTATTGTTTATTGATAATGCATCGTAAAATTATATTAAAATATTAAATTGTTACATAAACCATAAAAAATTATTATATTACTTTTCTAACAATATTTATATTATTCATACAATACAATATCAGCATTTAAAAAGAAGTATCTTGATTGATTTCCAGTATTAAAAATAGACAATTTATGGTTATTTAAATTTAACGATGAAAATGGCAAAATGCCCATTAAAATAACAAGTACACATTTGAATATCTCATATCCATACATTTGCAAAAATTAACATATTTACTAAAAATTAAATTTAAAATAAAAAACTGAAATAAATTAAATATAAAGAAAAAAATCCTACCTGTCAGCCATTTTGGATATTTTTTGACTTTAAAAAAATCTATTTTCCGGGGTTATTCTTTTTAACTAACATCTTTTCTTTTTTTCCTTTATTTCAAAACAAAGAACTAAATCCATTGTATGCAAGTTCTTGTCCAAAATATAATTCAGAATATCAAACAATATATTTTTACAAAATGCAAAGAGTAAAAAAAAACAACAGCAACATTGCATTCAAAGTTTGAATGAAAATTAGAATTTTAACTTTCAACAAAACGTTAACTTCTTTTCCATTTTTGATTGGTTAATCAAAAATTACCTCATATGACGTCATGATTTGTAAACTTAAAATTACTTTTTAATTCTCTTTAAACAATTATGCACGTAATTTAAAAAAAAAAAAAAACAATATCATTATTATTTGCAGGTTTATTAACAAGTTTTAAATATATGATGTAATATAATATTAAACAAGTTTTTAAATATTTTTCACTTCAAATGAAGAGAAAAAGTTATAATTTATCGATAGTTTTAATTTAAATCAATCTTAGGTAAATCGTTTTCATTATACTACTAATTTTTGCTTTGGAACAATTTTAAACCAACGATTTTTTCCCTTTACGAAAAAAATGCAATTATTAGATTTTTAAAAATGCATTTAATATAAAAACAGTTTTATAATAAATAAATTTTTAGAATTATTTTCAGATAAAATTGACAAAGATACTTTTCTACATACGATTTTAAAACTAATTTTGATAGTTAGTTTGGAAACAAAATTTTATAGAATTCTTTTAAATATTTTTATCTACTATACGGTGCGGATTTCTTTTTTAAAAATTAGAATGTCTGAATTTTATGAATAATTTATTCTTTTTTATCCATAAAATAAATGGCTATTGTTTTGAGGAGAGTGGGTCCATGGTGTCTTTGACCACTTTCAATGTTTCATATTGATTGATTTATTTTTTTAAACTTCTTTTTCGCGAGCTATTCTTATTAGTTTATTTGAATATCTTTCCACGAGGTTTTTATACATACTATATTTTAAATTTCTTCCACGATTTTTTTTTTTATACAAAATATTTATTTAAATTTCTTCCACGAGCTTTTTATACATAATATTATACATAATACTTATTTAAATATCTCTCACGAAAATTATATTTTAAATTTCTTTCACAAGCTAATAATTATATTTTAAATTTCTTTCATGAAGGGTTTTGCAAAATAGTTTGGAATTCTGCAATTTCTTATTGATTGATTTATTTTTTTTAACTTCTTTCGTGAACTATTCTTATTGATTTATTTAAATTTTTCCATGAACTTTTTAAGCATAATATTTATTTAAATTTTTTCCACGAGCTTTTTTTTTATACATAATATTTATTTAAATATCTTTCACGAAAATTATTTTAAATTTCTTTCATGGGCTTTTTTATAAAATCGTTTGGAATTCTATAATTTTTTTAAGACTGCTGTTATGCGTTTTGTTCTAACATTAAATTCTAAATTTAGTAACTTAAACTAAATATCTTGTTGATTTTTAAGAATTTTACAGATTGCTTTTAAAAATTATTCTTCCCTGACAAAAAAAATAAATAAAAATAAAATTTAAAAAAACTTTTATGTTTTACTTTTTATAACATACCTATAGTTTTATGGGTAAGCTGTACATTGGCCCGGCTAATAATATTATTTTTAATTTGAGCTACTTGGATGTCAATCTTGATGTTACTTGGATATTCAATCTATTAAAATTGTTTAAATTGTATATTAGTGAATTTATTGCTCAAAGCAATATATTCTTGAATTTAGATGTTTAAATTTTATTTTTAAAACATGATTTTTGACAAAGTAGAATTTTTAAAAATAATTCTTATATATTTAATTTTATTTTCATACTAATAAAAAAATCCAGGATAACCATAAAAAAAAAATTTCAAGTTGGGTTATGCACAAAAAAAATTTCGGGAAAATTTTGGGAAATATAATTTGAAACTAGAAAAGAAAAATATGAATAGAAAAAAAGATAACTTGAAATTGTGAGGTCTATTATTTAATTCAAAAAAATTTTATTTGGCTGCTGAATTATCTAGGAAAATTGTAACAATAGCGTGAAAAGTACTTGCAAAAAGTTTGTCTGAAAGAAAAAATGTGGCTTTTGGCAGAAAAATGTGGCTTTTTGTGAAACAAAAATTTAAGAAAATACATCCGTCAGCACTTAATAGGAAACATTCTGTTTATGAATAGAATTTTCAGATCAACTTTATCTTAAATATATTTCATAGAATAATGCTATTTTAACTATGTTCAAAAATTTAGAACAAACTAGTTATTTAAAAAATATCATTTCCCCATAACAATATTTAATAGCGTCTTGACTAAGAAGTAACAGAAAAGCGCAGAATATGTAATTATCATTATAAAACATAGAAAAGGAAGCACAGTGATCTAGAATGCATTAGATAGATAATGTTAAAGAAATCATTGAATGTGAAGGTCGAGTATTCATATGGACATCAAATTACTTTTAAATTCACCTGGATAATCTATTTATAAAATATTAGATAATAACATGGATTGACTTAAATTTCGGCACGATGCCACACATCGCGGGTTTCGAAAACGTAGATGTAGAAACATTGCAAGATTAACAGTTTAAAAATTATTGTAACAAGAGAATTTAAAGTGATTAGTCAAATATTTTTCATACATCGATTCTTTTGAGAGCTTAAAAATATTTACCTAAAATGTTGTACCATTTTTCCACGGGAAAGGTTTTTGGCATTTCATTCCCAGGGAGAGGAATGTATATTCTTTGACAAGTACATATTAACAACCCATCACTCATATTTGACAACAGACAAGCAGTGTTGTGGGTAGTTATATTACATGCAATTAGTGTTTTATACTAATGATACCAACCTGTTACTCAAATCTGATAGCAGATATTCAGTGTCATGTATAATAGACTCACGAAATTCAGCGTTGGCCTGTGCGACCTCTGGGCGAAATAATTACACTACACCACAAGTTGTTCCATCTGACTGATGATAGAGTTGACAAGTTGTTCCATCTGACTGATGATAGAGTTGACAAGTTGTTCCATCTGACTGATGATAGAGTTGACAAGTTGTTCCATCTGACCCTGAGCTGAGAAATGTCTACTCTATTGAGAAGTGAGGGAAGTTGACCCTCCTCCTCTTGACGGATTTTATTAAAGGGAGGTTTTTGGCGAAGAAAGGAGAGAGTTCTGCGACGAGTCGAACAGCAATGTTGTTTTTTTTTTCTCTCTGAAAGGACTGAAAAGGCCGGGATTTCCGCTGAGACCCTTTTTGGTTTCGTGTATCAATCACGCCATGTGATATTTAAGGTCTGCGCGTTTTGAAATTCGACATAGATATCCGACCTCGGAATGAACTGCACTTGTGATTTAATTGTGCACTTGTGATCAAATTTTATTTTTAATTTTTTCATTTCTTTTGTATAATAACCCAGAGTTCTGTATTTATTTTTTATATATATAGTGCTTGTAAATAAAAATTAAAGTGTTCCTATGATCCTGAAAGTAGCCCCTCTTCTTCAAGCTGTTTTTAGGTCTAGTATAGGCCGAGACGTTACAATGCCTAAAAATGTTTGTTCTCAAATATGATTGATCGAAATAGACCTGCGTATTTTAATGTCCTATTCAGCAACAGCCACATCTATTTCATTGAGCACAATTTTAAAATAGATTTTGGCGGCAATAAAAATTGTAGAAGAAGAATTATACAATCTAGTAATGGTTAATATGAAAATGTTTTTTTTTTTTTTTTTTTTACTTAATTAAAGCTGAATCATATCATTAAAGATTTAAAAGATTATGATTTATATTTAAAAACATATTAAATCCTGAAACTATCAGAAATGTTTAAAGAAAACATAAGTATCATGGCAGAGTACCTTGAAGAAAACTCTACATCAACAAAGCAAATCGAAAATATATACTGGCATTTGCTAAAATATAAGTAAAACATCAAACATAATTTTGTGAAATGTCATTTTTTTTGTAGATGAAAGCAAATGTAACATTTTTGGATCGATAACAAATGAAAAGTTTGGCGCACACCAAATACAATATTGCATATCAAAAATTTACGTCTTACTGTAAAATATGGGGGGTGACAATCTCTCAAGTGAAATTTAAGTGCGAACAACTTGAGAATCTCAAGACATTTTTCTGTTGTCAATTGGATATGTAGATACCCGTGATCTAAATCGAGATTCATAAACAGACTACAATCGTGTAGCTCTTCCAATAGATAAATTTTGAGAACAGGAAATTTATCTTTTATCGTCTGATTATTTAATTTTCTACAGTCAATAACTAAACGATTTTTATCAGTTTTCTTACACATTAAAAGAACAGGACTTGTATATGGTCTACACGTTTCTTTCGCAATACCATGTTTTTCCATTCATTAACGATTTCTTTAATTGCTTTTCTTTCGGCTGTATTTGTTTTATGTGGCTTCATACACAAGTTTTAAACCCTTAACTTCTTAAACGTTCATTTTTATTAATCCTATACACCCTAACTCTGGTATGCTTCATATAAAGCAGTTTATATACTTATTTAACAAATCAACATGTTTTGTTGTTGCAGTTCAGTAAGTTTTCATCAACTTTTATTTGGTCTAAGATTATAGGATTTTGCTCTACCTTAGAAGCACTAATATTTAACAACTCTATGGAATGATTATCACTTAGGAAATTAAAATCACTTAAATTTGGTTCCAAGTTGACCTCCACCACTAATTTCGCTTTTCCAATGTTCTGATTTTCTTTTCATGTTATTTCTTTACATCGAATATTAATAGTTGATATAATATTTTTCATTCTCATCGTCAATAGCACGACAGCTCAAAGTGGGCGAAGGCTTTCCTTTGAAGAGATTTCCATGCATTCCTTTGGGTGACAAGGGTCCTCCAATTCTTAATTTTTAGTAGAACCAAATCTTTTTCAATTGCGTCCGCCCATCGCAACTTGGGTCGTCCTCTGCCTCTTTGTCCCTGTGGCTTTGCCTAAACGTGCCTTTTACAGGGTTTAAATCATTCATTCTGAATACATTAGCAGTCCAATTTCATCTATTGATCTTAAAAATTTTATAATATCTGGGAATATCTGGTCTTATATCTCTAGAGCATTTATAAATTTCTGCGTTGTACCGTCTTCCCAAACAATCACTTTCTTTAATACGTCCAAGAACAGCCCTTAAAATCTTCCACTCATATATACCCAAATGGGCCTCATCAGATCTTGCCAAAGTCCAAGTTTTCAGATCCATAGACCAAAATAGGTCTAGTAAGGGCTTTATATAACAAGAATTTAATTTTTCTGCTTATGAATATAATAGTTTTACTTTCCTTTATTTCCAATCAAAATTTCTTTCATTTCCTGCATCATAATTAACCCATTATTCAATTCCTTCTATTAGCTCACACTCTCCCTATATATATCTTGTTCAAATTTTCAATCGTTCATAAAGTACTTTTTTTTTTTTATTCATCCACTCCAAGTTCAAACACATTTTTTAACTTGCAGTGGATGACACTCGATGTTAATACAGTTTTTTCAAATATTAATTCAACAATTAAATTAAATTAATTAATTTTAGTTTTTTTAGATTTAAGTTGCATATATCTACCAACAGATGGCGCCAGATAAACTTAAAAATATGAATGAAAATTATTTATAAAGGACTTTCTGCAACATAGTGAAAAAATAGTAGGAATTGACCTTAAATTTTTTTTTTGTATTACTCGTTTACATGTTCAGTTCTCGCCTTTACAAAATTTAAGCTATTATTTATTATTTCGTATTTTCCTCCACTCGCAATTTAATACATGGCGTTTCTTCGATGCAGTTTAATCTAATAAATGGGTAATCTTTTACATAACCAATATGCAAAACATCGCAACCCTAGCATACGCAACACATGGTAAATCTAAAAAGCAACGCCCGTCAGTCTAATAAATCAACTGGTTGAGCCAAATCTAGAACAATTAAAAGGGGAATATCTGTTTCCATTACTTCATCTATTTGAAATGCCACGACTGCAGTTCCTAAACTTTGCAAGACTGGGGATTAAAGATCTTTTTTACAAGGCGTGATGTTAATTCCTAGACTTACTGCACACGATTCTTTCAATAAACAAGAAGAAGCATTAGTATCTAGCAAACAGCAGACAGTGCGATTATTAATTGTAGCATTTCTCAAATACTTGTCAGCCGCTAAGGACGATTCAAGGTCGCACACGCTTAAGGTAATTTCTTTTTATTCGTTGGGGCAATCTATTGAAATAAGACCAAAAAGATTAAATGAAAAATATTTGAATTTACCCTTTTCATTACAGATAGATGAATTAAATACTTTACGGTTATCATTATATTTAAGCGAAATTTCTTTTCATTAAATTTATAACTTTCGTAGCATATCTGTTTTTCAATTTATTAGACACGAACCCACTTTTTATGATAATTCGATAAACCGCGAATAATTTTTGTGAATCATCGCAATGACCTTCAAATTTATTACTCTTGATTATTTATTTTCATTGCGAATCGAACATTTTCCTATTCGTTTAATATCCTTGCCAACTCATTCGCATTCATATATTTTGGCCATGCATCAATAAAATTTGGAAACCGTTTTTGCAACTGATCTGTTATAATTAATTCTTTTAAGGAATCTGTTGAGGTATGAATATAAATGGTGATTAATAAAAAGAGGAAATGTAACTTTCACCATTAGAATTATAACTTCTTCGTGAGCATGAGCTTGTTTTAACAAGAAATGTTTTTTTAAAAAAGATCGATTGCGTTTTTGATTTTCGAATAAAAAGTTGTGTTTTCTACAGTCCACTAAGATTGCTTGCGTGTGTTTTTTGCATTTGGAGGCCATAGTATTTTACAGAATCGAAATAATTAATTTTTAATCTTTTCAACCATTAGTTAAAATAATTACTAAAGTATTTCGAAAATGAAATTTGTTCACCTATCTTTAGAATCCCTAATATGATTGATAAATTTTTCTGGGTTATACCTCTTAACAAGACTAAAATTAACTTCTTAAAACTAAACCTCTTTAACAATAAACGCTTGACAAATACATATTTATTAGCTTCTTCAGATTCGCTAGCTATTAATTGGGTAATTTCAAAGGGTAGCAGTCTTAACAAATGAAACACAAAATCGCTTTCTTTTATTCTGACTCGTTTTGCCTGCCGTTGAAATAAAATTAAAATGAAGATACACGTACCTTCTTCGTTTGGATTAAATCTCTGTATGAGATTTCTTTAGATTCTTTCTAACTCATTTTGAGTTAGAGTGATAAAATAAATAAAAATTGAGTCACAGAGATAATAAACATGTTTATTTGCAACTTAAAAGTACTTATGTACTACAATAAAAAATCAAAATAATTCCGAAATAATTTCAAATGATTGAGTTGTAAAATTTGTAAAATCAAACATTGCTAATGTTCGAGATACAGAGGTCCAATTTTTTCGAGTTACGGAGGAAAAATATATGCCAAAATGGCTTGTGGGGGATAGAATAATTATTTCGACATATAGAGGGTTGAAATTTCGAGTCATGGAGGTTTTGGGGCTTGAAGGAAGGAACACAAAATTTTTTCAAGTTTTGGAGGTTTTCGACTATCGAGGTTCTGCTGTAATACTAATGAAACTGAAAATTTATGATAAGCTGAATATTGATGAGCAGGATATTGGTGCTGCTGTGAATGCTAAAAATGCCGCCCGTAATGATCAAACCTATTGAGAATTTAAAATCTATGGTTGCTCATTTTGAAAGCAAAGTTATAATAAAAATACCCCGCAGAAATTATCAAAATGTTCCCGGCGGATGAATCTCAACATAGAACTATTACCAAATATTTAGCAAAAATTCTATAGAATATTTTCATAACAACTAAGTATCAGAGACCAATTAAGGTTGTTATAAGAGGGCTATACATTAAAACTCCAGATAATAAAATTAAAGAGGAGTTAACTAACGTCGGTTTCTTGGTGTATAAAGTTATACAATTGCAAAGGGTTTTGTTGCAATGTTTCAAATGCAACAATTTTCCTCACAGTAGTAATAACTGTGGGTTTAAGCCTCGATAAAATAGAACACTCTACATAAGGAGTGTACTATTGAAGGGAAAATATATATTCTCAAATGTATTAATTGCAATGCCATCGATCATCTTGCAGATTGGAGAGGCTGCCCCAAATTCCCGAAAATTAACTCCCAACTCCAATATATAAGCAGCTAATCCTAAGATTATCCCTTCTAGACAAGTTACCCTTAACGTCAGCTTTGCTTCTATGCTAAAAAAATTCTGCAACTTCATCCACTCCTGCAATTGTGACTCAGAACCAACAGAGTGCTTTACCCAGCATTCAAGATATTAACTTATTCCAAAATGCTAGTTTGTTAATGAAAGAATTTATTTCTGTATTTACTGTCAGCAAAAATCTTCCCTAATTTAATTAATCAAATAAATTCCACTAAGAACAAAGCTGACAAACTACAAATATTTACAAATTGCATGTGCTCTAATACTTCTATCAATGCCCCGTAATGACTCGGTTGGTTACAAATCTTTGTATATGCTATTCGAACGCTTGTAATATCTGGAACAAGATTCATGAGTTTGATAATTTCCTTCATGCATACAAACCTGACATAGTACTTCTTCAGGAGCCCCATCTTAAAAATTCTCAAACAACTATCAAAATCAATATTCTTCATACTCATGTTCCTACTCCCATTCTACTTGGTATCAAAGCGACAATTGTTTCTCTTGTCTTTCTTAATCTCTCCTCTTTGACCATTGCTTCTCTATACTACTATGTCCAAAAAGTAAGACCCATTCTCAATTTAAAATTCACAGGGCTTATGGAATTTCAATTTTTTTTTTTTTTACTGCCCTTGACATTTGTATGAAATTTGACGCCAAAATATTCATTAGTGTTTGAGTTACGCTTCGATTTGTGAGACACTAAAAAGCTGATTCCGGCGATTTTTGAAATGTCTGATTTAATTGAGCAAAAACTTGCATTAAATTTATTTTTGCGGAAACGTATAAAATGTTGCAAAAGGCATTCGGTGAACATTCCTATATCGGAAAGGAAAGTTTAGAAGAGGTATAAACAGTTCAAAGAAAGCAGAGAACGCGTTGAAGACGAAGAGCCCTCTGGTCGACTATCCACCTCAACCCACGAAGCCCACGTCCAAAAATTATATATTTGGTGCTTGCAAACCATCGATTTACAATTAGAGACCTTGCTGAGGATGCTGGAATTTTAAAAGGATAGGTTAATTCCATTTTGGGTCTCAAACGCGTTGTTACCGAAAACACAGAATGCGCCAACTGACACTACATTGAATCTTCGTGACTTTTTCGACAAAACAAGAAATAAAAATCCATATCGTTCCACAACCGCCGTATTCAAATTGTGCGACTTCTGGCTATTCCCTAAACTCAAAATACCACTCCGGGGACACCGTCTTGAGTCGATTGAAGAGATTCAACGTGAATCGGCGAGCGCTTTGAAGGCCATCCCTGCCGATGATTTTTAGCATGCATTGAGGATTGGAAAAACGTTGGCATAAGTGCATTGTGTCCGGAGGGGATTACTTTGAAGGCGATGAAATAAATTTGGAAAAATAAATAAACAGTTTAAAAAAATAATAATAATCGGTCTTACTTTTTGGGCACAGTAGTACGTTCCTGATCGTATTGCCACGCTAACTTAACTAATGATATTAATGTACTCCTCTCTCTTAGCACTATTCTTGCAGATGATTTCAACGCGCATCACACTCATTGGGGTTGCAGAACTAATAATAATGCTAGTAGAGTACTTACTTCTATTGCTCGCAATATCGGCCGAGACATTTTAGCCCCTTTAATGCCCACTAGACTTGGTACTAATTCAGCTTCAATAATTGATCTTGCCATTACTAATAACTTCCATTTCACCCATTCTATCACATGTCTCAATGAACTCTCTCCCGATCATAATCCTGTTATCCTCAAATACAATCATTAGCAAAAAACCTTCAGAATTATATTACTTAACTTGAACAATGGCTTATTAAGTGGAAGATTCAATTAAACATTGAGAAAACTGAAGCAGTAATATTCACGCGTAAAAGGGTTCTTAACACTCCTTCTATCGAAATTTATAATAATCCTATTAATTGGGATGGGCAGGCGTAATATTTGGGTGTAATAATAGATCGTAAATTGAATTACGTTCATCACAAGGGATAATTTTAATTATCTTAGGGATAAATTCAATAGATGCATTCGCGTACTATATACACTTCTTTGTAGGAACTCTATCTACTATGTCCTTGGAAAATAAAAAACTCATTTATCTTGCTTATTTGCGTACAATATTTGCATATGCGAGTCCTATTTGGGGATGTACTATTCCGTCGAATTTCGAGATCATACAAAGGCTTGAAAATAAAATCATTACAAATTCGCCCTGGTTTTCCGAAATGAGGATATCAGACATGCTCTTTCCCTCCCAAGTTTTAAAAAATTTGTTTATAAAATTGCACTACCATTTTTTATAATATTAATAATTCTTTGAATAGTCTCGGCAACTATGATTATGACATTTCTGATTTCAAAAATTGAAAAGACCTCGCGTTGTTCTGAATATTATTCATTAACTTTTCGATATCCACCTTCCAAAGATTAAAAAAAGATAACCTTATTTATTTTTTATAGATGAGATTAAAAGTAAAAAAATTACCTCAACATTTAGTTTTCAAAATAATTTCTTTCCTAAACTCTTAATAAAATGTAAGATTTGTGGCCAATATTATAATCCCTCTTATATAAAAAATCATTAAAACATAAAAATTTTGAGGAATGAATATATTTCCTTTTGATTATTTATTTTCTAAATCTAAAAAAATCTAAAGGATTACAAATAAAATGTGAAATTATATTATAAAAAATCTTATAAATATGTAATTATTTAGAGGAAATTGAAATAAAAGGGACTAATTAGATTTGAAAGCATATTAAAACTGTATTGGATTAAAAATCCTAAAAATATCGTTAATATTCTAGAATATTTAGAAAGTAAAAGACTTATTGTGATGAATAAAATAAAAAAATGAATATAACAAGATACATTAAACTGAATTTAAAAATATTCTGTGATTATAAACGATGTAAAAATGAAATTCAAGTATTTCTTTTCAAGGATAAAATCAAATTATATTGTTGTCTACAAATTTAAACGCATTTTATGATGAAGTCATTGAAAAATAATAACAGAAGCTGATGAATTTAAAGGTATAAAGAACGCGAAGGTCTCTCTATGAAATTAAATATTTAATAATGGCATGAAGATGAATGCTCCTTTCAGGCAATCCGGCCCGCGACAGCGAATAGCTTATTATTGCCTTAATAGGTTGGATAAAAAAACACAGAATGATAATAACTCGGTTTTATTGATTTGGTAGGTAAAGCTTAATGACAAGCATAACACGCAGAAAATTTAACTTAAGCATAACACGCAGAAAATTTAACTTAAGCATAACAACTAACAAATAATTGAAATGAATCCCATTAACATTATAAACTAGCGAACATCCCGCGGTTACCCTCGGTAGTTATGTTGGGGTAAAGAGTATCGCATATGCATGTATATCGAAGTTTGGAATGTATATATCCTGAATCAAACATATGATTTTTATCCTGAAAATCCCTCAGGAACGGAAAAGCTAAATTAACTCGAATGAAACCGCGGGGTATCCACTTGTAAAGAAATACTAACGAGACTTATGTAATTGTGAGTTTTCAATTTTAAGACTGGAGGTCGCGGTTATAACTGGTAACTGTGACCAGTAACTGTGGTCCAGCGCGGGAAGTAGCAGTTGCGGTGAGATCTCGAGACCACGAGGTGAACGCTAGGAGCGTCAGATAAAAACAGACGGTCAGGGACCGGCTTTGGTTTTTAGATATCAAGAGTATTGTAGAAGTGGCACAGGGTGCCAAGTGTATGTATGTATTCGTAGTGTAAATAAAAAGATTAGTATTTTTTAAAAAGAGTATTCCATCCTGACACAACGAGCTGCTAGTATAGTAGCTAACACTTCAGAAGTGGGATTGATCCTGGAGGACCGGATGTTGTTAGCAGAACTCAAGGCTTACTCCAAGCGATTTAAGGTATGTGGCATGAATTTCTAGAAACTCAGTGTTGGTGCAAATTATTTTTTTTTTTAAATTTCTGTGTAAAATTCTTGAGGAGTTAATTTCTGTGTGAAATTGTATTGAAGATTTTAAGAATTGATTTGATTTTATGTGTTAAACTGTTAGGAATTGAAATAGTGTGAATAAAAAAAAAAAATGGCATATCTCGCAAGAGCGAAAAAAATAGATTTAATTTCTTTAGCAGAAGAATTAAATGTAAAATTACCCGATAACGCAGTTGTTGTCGAAATTAAAGAATTAATTACTAAAAGTGAATATTATGATGAGGAATTTACGCGTGAATTACTAAAAACTATAATTTCTACTAGAGAGTTAAAGAGAGTTAAAGCGGAGGAGCGCGAGTTAGAAAGACAATACGAATTAGAAAAATTAAAAATACAAAATAGTAATGTGTTCAGAGAAAATAGAAACGTAAATGAAATTTCTAGAGATTGCAGGATAACTAAAATAATGCAACGCTACGAAATGAGCGATGGGGACATAAGTTTTTATTTAATATTGTTTGAACGACAAGCGAAACGCTTAAATTTAAGTCATGAGAATTGGGTTAGTCATTTAGTGAATTTATTGCCCTATGAGATTAACCAAATTATCGCAAGAGTTCCGGAAGAACTTTCGAATGATTATGGGTATATTAAAGATTTGTTATTAAGAAAGTTTAAATTAAGCGCGGATAAATTCAGACAAAAGTTCTTTGGGCACACAAAACTACCGAAAAATACATGGGGAGATTTCGCGTATGAGTTACAAAATTATTTCGATGAGTGGTTACGCGGCACTAATGTGAATGACTTTGATAGTCTTAGAGAATTAATTATAACAGACCAATTAAAAAGAAAAGTTCCTATTGTAGTAAAAGAACATTTTGTAGACGAGTGGGTCAGAATAGTTAAGTCATCCGAATTAGCTGATAAACTTGATGAATATGAAAATGTAAGAACTGAAAGCGAATTGCCCAAATTTAAGAATTTAAATCAGAATATGTATGAAAAAGAATGCGATTTTAGGCCTAGACAGAAATTCTCACGGAATGAGCCGACGGGGTGTAATAAAAGAACAGACCCCCTAGTTTCAGGAACGAATGTTTTACAACCGGAACTTATAATAATAAATACTGCGGTTACACACAATGGCGGGGTCCAATGCAAAAAAGATAAGAGATGCTTCGTTTGTAACGAAAATACACATTTTGCTAGAGATTGTCCAAAACAAAAATATAAATTTGATCGAATTAATAAAGAGCAGAATTTTAACATCGAGGAGAGGGAATTGAACGAATGAAGGCAGCCATGTATATAAAAGAGATCACAACTTGATGACGGCTAGTGAGGGCGGCATGAGTAAGGCATCATCTTGCATTAAAATTGCGAGGATAAACAAGTGTCCGTTGGAGTTTGAAGCTCTGATTGATACTGGGAGCGATTCCGTCATTTGTAGGAATTCCGTAGCAAAGAGGTTAGAATTAAAAATAGATCCAGCTTCAAACGTAATGTACGGTTTTGGGAATATTAAGATGTGTGCAGCGCGAGCGCTAGGAAAGGCGAAAGTAGATATTTCTTTGGATGGCGTTAAAGTAAAAAGGGTCGAAATGCTTATTGTTAGAGACGACGCTTACCGCACGATTTGTTAATTGGGAGATCCTTTTTAGATCGGGAAGACATATCGTTTGCTCGCATTGGAAATAAATTTCATGTTTGTTATGCAGAAGATAACCCGTTTGCTAACATGGAATGCGAAAGAAATTCAGTGAATTTTGTTAGAGCTCAGACAACTTTGGCGAATGACGGCTCAGTGATTATAGAGGGAAAAGAAGGGTGTTGTGATTCCTTAGAAATGAAAGATAGCGAAACCCTTAGATCCAATTATTAATATGGGGAAGGAGAATGTAACATTGAAGGGAAATCAATGTGTAGGAAGAGTAGTTGAGTTAGACCCCAATTGTTTGGTTAATGAGGAGAGTTGTTACGTGAATGTAATAAAGGAAAATAAGCGTTTAACCGAAAAGAGCGAAATTAGAGTAGACGAAGAAACACCAATTGAGAATAAAAGCGAAATTTTAGAGTTAGTCAATGAGGTTAGGGATTGCTTTGCAATGAAATTGAGTGAATTAGGGTGTACGATACTAACTAAGATTGAAAGAATAGTTTCTAGATTAACTAATGCACCAACCGAGTTTCAGAGGTTAATGTACCATGTCTTAGGACCACTATTGAATATTAAAGCTTTGATGGAAAAGAAGTTTGATCTGGAAGTTTATCAAACGATGTCCGTTGACGAACAAGTCCTTATTCAAAGAGGTGATCCTGATTTGGATAAGACCATTTCCATTTTTACGAAAAGAAAATTGGAAAGACACAAAGACTGGGACTTGAGAATGAAAGAACTGGACAGAAATCTAAACAATGCTTTAAACAAAGCAACCAACAAGAATCCTTTTCAAATGCTACATGGTTACTCACCAAGATTCAACGATGGAATTTTAAGAAAACAAGCTGATGAGAGTGCAGAAGGAAGGACTGATCCTGTGGAGATTCAAACCTCGTCTCACGAGCGGAAAGAGAATGTGCAGGAAAAGATGAAGGACGCTTACAACAAGAAAAAGTGCAGAACTACTACTTACAAGTCAGGACAAGTTGTGGTTAGGAAAAGGACTCGACACCGACAGGAGAACCAACAAAGACCCAACCAAAATATCGAGGTCCTTTCATAATAACTGATGTGCTACCAGGCGATACCTACAGAGTTACTCAACTTGGAGAAAAGAGCAAAGGACATTCTTACTCTACTACAGCACATGTAAGCCAATTAAAGGTATGGCCGAATCAAACTGACTCTGATAGAGAGGACTCGTCAGATGAATTTACTGACGTTTCAGACAATGAACTTAGTGACTCTAACCTAAGACGTAATCCAAGACGTGCCTGTATAAAGACAATCTCCTACGGAAAATGATAATTCAATATGAGTGACTTGATATAACTTTAACTGACTTGATTTAATTGAATTTATGTTGATTTAATTGCTATTTACTGATTTTTATGTTGATTTAATTGATTTTATTCTGTTGCTACTGGTTTATATAAGTAATTTGATTTAGTTTTAATTCCAATTTGCTTACATTGAATTTAATTGACTTATATGTTGTTTACTGATTTTTATATGTATTGAATTAATTGATTTATTTAGTCATTGATGAGTATGTAGTTAGATAATCATGTGAATAATTTCTAATGATGTTTATTATAATGATTACCTTATTTTATAACTTTAGTAGTTCATTCGAGGGCGAATGATTGTCAGGAAAGGCCGAATGTAAGGTTTAATTATAACCGCAAGAGGTCGCGGTTATAACTGGTAACTGTGACCAGTAACTGTGGTCCAGCGCGGGAAGTAGCAGTTGCGGTGAGATCTCGAGACCACGAGGTGAACGCTAGGAGCGTCAGATAAAAACAGACGGTCAGGGACCGGCTTTGGTTTTTAGATATCAATAGTATTGTAGAAGTGGCACAGGGTGCCAAGTGTATGTATGTATTCGTAGTGTAAATAAAAAGATTAGTATTTTTAAAAAGAGAGTATTCCATCCTGACACAACGAGCTGCTAGTATAGTAGCTAACATGGGTGGTGGGGTCAAGTTTTGGCTCTTTTCACTTATCTGTAAACAAAAAACGAAAAAATTTTTCTGATTAGTATGAGTGTAGTTATCGCAGGAAGTAGAATAAATTTTTTTAAAAAAAATTGACAAAATGGCGCGTTGTTGAAATTTACATACAGAAAACAGACTGTTTTTTCATTATTCTTTGTATGTAAAAATATGAAGTATGCAACGAAAAAACTTTTTAGTTCTAGCGATAGGTACTGGTGTACTGAAAAACCTAGTAAAATTTGAGACGAATCGGCCGAGTATTTTTTTTTTCACACTGTGCGAAAAAAAGTAATTTTGGAATCAATAAGTTTGAAGTTTAAGGTAAGCATATTCTCAATGTGTGGTAAGTAAGCATATTCTCAATATGGGGTAAGTAAGTATATTCTCAGCTAAATGAGCTGTAGAACTTAAAATATCGTCAATATCATTACAAAAATTTAACAGTATATTCTTAAAGGATTATACTTTCGAAATATCGAAAAAAAGAAAAAAATCCGATTTTTGAAAATTCTAGACCACCGGGTTCCCATAAGGGAATCAACTTATATTAACTTACCTAACAGATTTAAAAGATAAAAAAAAGGAAAATCTATATCAAAAATACTGATAATAAATGTTTTATGTGATCTCTTTTATCTACCATTCATCCAGTAGCTAAAATGTAGAAATAGTTACAAAATATAAAGAATTTGAAACTGAATTAAATTTCAAATTAATTGATTTTTCTATTTCTTGAGATGATATTCATAAATTTGAAAGAAATAGGAATAATATATTAGTAAATGTGTATGGCTATCAAAATATAATTTATCCAATAAAAATTACTAAAAATAAATTAGAAAAACATGCATATTTGTTATACATGAAAAAAGATGAAGTTCCATTGTTATGGTCCAGGAATCAAACACATAGCTCTAGTGGACTGCATAAAAAACACGTTCTCTTTATTCCAAAACCAAACTCACACTGCCTGGTATTACATTCTTTCTCTGGCTCCAGCCAGCTCACCCCACACAGACAGACGTTGACTTCCCTAAGCCCAGGGAGCTACTTATCCCTGAGGCAACAATCATTATAGTTGGATTAAAAGTTTTTATAAACTGTTAAGAAACCAAATAACTGATAGTTAAATATTTACGTGCAATAGATGTTTAATATACACCTAATTCTGTTTTTACACAATAGATACGTTCCCTAAGAAAACTTGTAAAAAAAAAATTGCGTAGTAAAATATATATTGCATCGGTGGAAAAATAGTAGATGGGTTTCAGTCCTAAGAAATCAGTAAAAATAATACACTATACTGTGAGTTTTCATGTTAGGATATTAAACATTTTGTTTTATAAAGAATGCATATGTATCATGTAAATTAAATTGCCATTTGAAAAGGAAAGAAAAAAACTATGCTAATAATTCATGAAAATAATACGAGGCCCGATAATACTACATTTCCTACGATGAAATATCAGAAGCATGTTGCAAGTAAATTTTGCTATTATATATAGTAATGGATATTTATAGGATGGTCAATGGATTTTATATAGAATAGTGCATATAGTAATGAATATTTTAATGTTTATTACAGAGATTTCAATGAAATTAAAATATTTATCGTCATGTTAAAATAAGATACTATTGAAATTGAAAAATTCATTTTAGAAAGAGAAAAAAATATGGTGATTCAGTGATAGATTTTGATGAACAAAATTCTACATATAACTAATATATTTGCAAACAAAATTTACCAGAAAAAGAAAAATAATAAAAAGAAACCATTATATAACTAGAAAATATAGAAGACCTCTACATTATGCTGTATCAAATTATAATTTTATTCCAATATATCTATATAATTTATCACCACATTTGGTTACATATTTTTTAAAAACAAATCCATCTTTGTAAAAAAATTTATAAATATTTTAAATATTTTTCTCGTTTAAATTTATCGGTAATAATTAAGACTCATTATCAAAAAGTTTAAAAATTTAAATTTAAAAGATATCAAAAAAAGTTAAAGAATTAATAGTAATCATAAGACTTTCTTACGTTAAAATGCCGTAACGCTTCTTCAAATAACTGGGGTTTCGTCGTAAAGCAGAAAATCTCAGTTACTAAAACAGCTGTTTTATCACCACAGGCACTTTGTGAATTAATTAGAGTACTATTTAAAAGAGGATATTCTTAATTTTCAGCTGCCTTAGCTTATTCATATTCTAATTTTGTATCAAAAAGAATTAATAAGGATCGTATGTATCGTAAGATCGTTACATGCAATATTATGAACTTCCCCATCCATCATCCAATTACTCTTACCATAAGGGATTTGATGGATAACTTTATCCCTAGCAAAAGACACCATCAAACTCAGCTAAACGAATAATACTAGTCTCCAATTTACTATCACTACTTCTAATACTTTCCAAGATGTAGACAAGGCGTGTATTATTATGGAAATCATTCTGAATTTCCTAACCGTAAACTTCCCCCTATTATGATGCTGTTTGAAAGCTCTAGTAAAGACTTTCCCAATGGAATTCATGACTTTTTTTTTTTTTTTTAACAAAGACCTGAAAATTTCTTTCTTTGGAGATTACTACAGAATATTCCAAACGACCCAGATAACCATAGAAAGATCTATGTGTATCTTAGAAACATAGGAACTGAATTCCTTATCATCACCCCCAAATCCGACGGCCACTTAAAGTGGTTATTAAAGGACTTCATGTCAACACCTCAAATTCTGAAATTCAAAAAGGCCTCACCCTTTTATTGTTCAAGATACCAAGAGTCACTCAACTCACCAATAGATTAAATAGACAACCTCTAACCATGAAAGCTCTTTCAAGATCTAAAGAAAATGCTGAAATATACAAAGTTAACAGACTGCCTGTCTATCAGAATAGAAAGATTTAACAGGAGCCTACAGCAATGCAGTGCTTTCGATGCAATTTTTCCATCACGGCTCCAAGAACTGCTACCTTAGAGCTAGGTATTTGAAATGTGCAAAAGAACATTTTCATAAGAACTGCCATATTAAGGAAAAACCTGAACAACTCAAGTGCATTACTTTGGTGGGATGAATCATGTTGCTTCATAATAAAAATTATCGAAATTCTCAAAGCCCAGATTAACCCAACAAATTTCACCTACATATAAATCATGAAAAAAAGTTGATTCCAATTTCAGCTATTCTTCAGTTCTCAAGAACGATGGAATAAACTGATTGAAATCTTATAACATTCTAATAACAGTTTCATCATATTTTTTTTTTCGTAATGAAAGAACTCATCTTCATTATTCTCTTCATCAGATGGACTAGCTGGCTTGATAAAGAAACTGAAATAAACTAAATCCAAAGCAGATAAACAACAAATATTTATAAATGATATTCTGATGCAATATGTTTAATTTTCTACGTTTTTATCTCTCAAATCAAAGGGCCTTGACCACTGAAATTTTCATCAGTATTTCAAGAATGAAATGAGATTATGGTCGCTAATCGACCAAGGTACACCATCAACCCCAGTGAAAATTAATAGTTCCATGTTTAAAGAAACTACAAAACATTTTTGAATTGGATTTAATAGCAAGAAAAGGTATTTATACTTATGATTACACAGTTTCCGAAGAATGGTATAATTAACAACATTACCACCTAAAAATAAATTTTAATAAATTTTATTTGCATATGCGACAGGATATTATAAATGCGCTAAATGTGTTGAAAAGTTTAAATATTAAAAATTTAAGTAAATATTTAGAATTATATGTTAAAACTGATTTAACTATCTTCAAAATTATTTATAAAACACAATATATTTTCAATCATTTTAGAAAATTACTATAGTTAATTATATAGTATATATATATATATATATATATATATATTCCGAAAAAGGGGTAGTGTTACTCGCGTGCCCTCTGGGTAGCATAGATTAGCGGCTACATAAGTATAGATTAGCGGCTACTTAAGCATAGATTGGCGGCTAAATTAACCGCTAATCTATGCTTAATCTTTTATGCTATAAGCAAGGGCTACATCGCTAGCAGCCCTTGCTTACAGCAAATTAACTGTCTAATAAAGATTAACTGTCTCTCTATTGCCAGCTGCATTAGAACGACAACGTATTCCGAAAAAGATTACAGATAATAAATTAAATGTTGGATAAAGAATTTTCAATTTAGATGTTACTAAATCAAAATTAAATTAAATTATCAAACGATCAACGATAAAAATTTAAATACAAAAATGTTCCTCAAACACAAAGACAAAAAAAAAAAAAATTCTGCCAAAGTTCAGATAATTTTTTTCAACCCGCAGTCTAGACACTCTGCCCACGCAAAAGCCCAGCCTAAACAACAACCAAAGGCATACACTGCATACTTTGCAAACCGACTTTTTTTTTTTAATAATAAAAAAATAATAAGAAAATGATTTGAAATGATGACGAAATCTCTACTTGTCACATTGCTTCTTGCAACTGTGCATAAATTCTAAGTTAAAAAAAAAAAAAAAAATCACAAAATTAACTGCTGTTTGACAAAAAAAGCATTTTGACTAAAAAAAGTAAAATATATATATATATAATGCAATTACTTTTTATCACATAAAAATATATGTGACAAACAGTAAGACCAATTTTCAATTTAAAATTATCGGGGCTAATGGAATTTCAATTTTTTTTTTTTTTTCTTTTTAGGTTGGTCGCACTGCCCTTGACATCTGTGTGAAATTTGACTCCGAAATATTCATTAGTGTTTAAGTAACGCTTGACTTTGTGAGACTCTAAAACTGATTCCGACGATTTCTGAAATGTCTGAATTACTTGAGCAAAGAACTATATATATGGAGCACTTTTAGCATGCATTGATGATTAGAAAAAAAGTTGGCATAAGTGCATTGTGTCCGGATTACTTTGAAGGCGATGAAATAAATTTGGAAGAAAATATAAAGAGTTTTTGAAAAAAAAAAATTGGCCTTACTTTTTAGGCACAGTAGTATGTCTAGAAATCTCGAAGGTTGCTGCAAAATAGAAAGACAAGTGGGCTTAAAAACTGTAGTCATATCTTTTGACTTCATTTTATTGATGCGGAGTTTAAGATATTGAGTTGGTATCCACCCAATTAGGAGAAAGAAAAGCACAACGTCCAGAAAATTATGTAAAAGCTTGTTATTAAAAATTAATAAGTGTTTGAAAGTACTATTTTGCAGTAAATTAGAAAATACTGAATTAAAAATTTCTTAAATAATATATAACGGTTCCTTTTTTTTTATTAAACTAAGTCGACGTTTTTGTTTTTTCATCAATATTCTAGAATATTAGAAAAATCATATTAAATGGCTTTTTAAAGTAAAATGGCTATGATATGTTGAGTTACAGTATGTACATCCTTTGTTTAAAAGCGAAGAAATAAATGTCTATTTCTTTTATATATTTTAGCATTATAAAATTCGTTAGGGTCAGAGATGTGCAAACTTAAAAAAAGGACTTGCGCCACATGCAACTTGGTCGCGTGCAATACATACACAAAAATAAATTTTAAAAATTCTCAATTATCTAACACATTTTTCTATTGGGTTGTACAAGTTTTCCTTTATTGTATAATTTCAAAAGATTTGATGATAATACGTTAACAAAATGCTCAATATTTGTAGTAAATAAGAACAAAAGTAATTAGTCAAACCTATTTATCTACTTCTAATATGTTCATATTCAAACATATCTGTCCGTAGATAACAGATTTGTGCTTTTCAATGTATTATTTATCAACACAGCCACTTCGTAAATGAAAATTTTAAAATGAAATACGCTTTTTTGGCATTTCTTAATATAGGTATTATATATTTATTTAATATATATATATATATTATATATTTATTTAATATTATTATGTTATTACTTAATATTACAATATTATATTATAATAATATATTACTTTATAATATTTATTAATTTTTTTAATATTCAACTGAAGTGGATCACGTTAAAAACAATAGCAAGTCAAAAAACTTTCAAAAACAATTACTAATCATACTTTTAAGTGAAATAAATTTGCGATCAGGCAGGCCGAAGGACAAGCATTAACAGACAGTTGTCTAGTTAATGCATGAGAATGGGAAAAAAAAATGTTACTTTCCAGACAGGAATTCTTTGTGTAATTTGGAATGATTTATATATTTTACTTTGTTTATAGGATAGAATGAGAATATCGTAGAGCATTCACAGATTACTCATGTGATGATACTATAGTAAGTTAAAGTATATGAGTTGGCGGAGTACAGAAAAGAGAACAAAAAAATATATTCGCAGAAGATCCTTCTTTGGAAATATGACATGATGAGCTGTTGATATTTAAGAACAAGAAATCTTTTTTTTTTGTTTTAATGCGGCTCGCAAACACTTAAAGAATTGTCTTGGATGCCTTAAGGCATGCGCTTAAGGCACGTTACTCACTTAGCACTATCCAGGAGGTCAGTGTAGCTTGAAGATAAGCTACGGACGCTGAGTAACAATACCCTCTCAACGCTCTACGATCCTAATAGGACCGGTACCTACGGTTTAAAGTGGATTCCGAACCACTGCAAACATCCATAGCACCGCCGCACTCGAACCCGAAACCTGCGGTACCGAGCGCCACAGTGCTAGCCACTCGGCCATTCAGGCCCAGACTAAGAAAAATAATTAAACAGTGTTATAGTAAACCAACAGTGAGTGTTATAGTAAACCAACACAAATTCACAGTCATTTTTAACAATTACTTTCCATTTAACTATTTAACCAATGGAAATATCACAATGAATTTGTCTGGCGCTTGGTTCCACAGATTTCGGGTTCGAATCCCGGCGGTGCCATGGATGTTTGTAGTGGTTCGGAATCCACTGTAAAACGTAGGTCCCAGTCGCATTTGACTGTAGAGCATTGTGGGGATATTTTTACTCGCGTCCCTAGCATATCTTCAAGCTATACGTGCCCTCTGGGTAGTGCTAAATGAGTAACAGAGTTTCTCGATGAAACCCACACGACATGCCTTCTTTAAGTCTAGACGTATAGGGCTGCTCGCATGGAAATGATCAATACGATCCAGTCCTCGACGTAATTAAAAAAATAAACAATAACAATACATATATATATATTGCGCGAAAAAATATATTGAAGAACCTTTACAGAAGAAAAAGGGAGTGGGGTGAAAGGCAGTTCTTAAAAGGAAAAAAAAAATTATAAAAAGCTTACTTATTAAAATCATCTTATAGTTCTGATTTTTATCATTTTTTTGAATGTTTGCTTTCGAATCATTCTGCAAATCATCATCTCAACGGATGGTTCAGTTATTTTATTTTTCCACAATATCTTTGTGTACAAAAATCATAGGATACCTTGCCAATAGAGAGTCATTACAAGCCATAACACAGTGAAAGTAAAGCAACGTAGGAATAACAAATTTGGAAATTGCTAAATTATAAATATAATAAAGCAAAACTTATTTAATATTTTTTTAGAGTTTCTAAATTAGTAGTTCTTATTATGATGATCAATTAATAGACACAACTCAATTTCCAGAAAACATAATATTTTAAAACATAAAAAGTTTCAAATTTCAAACTTATCACAATAAGATAACTATAACATTAAAAAAAAAGCAATTTTTCCTTACTTCGATAACGTATGTATTGGAAATACTTTCTTTACAAACATAGACGTTGATTTGTTTTATATTGATTTGTTGTTTGTTTTATATTATTTGTTTGTTTTGGGATTGTTGATTTGTTTTATTATTCGGTCGCTCTATAAATCACATACATAATTCAATGTGCACCGCACCTGTAACTGCACAAGTAAACAAGGCTATGTACACTTTCTTGCAACTTTGATCTCCTGCTTTGATAGTTAAAGCTCCCGTGAAGTCAATTCCTACAACAACAAATGGAGGACTTTGACAACACGATCTCTAGGCAGTTGTCTGTAAGTTGTTTGGCAGGTTTCAATGCTCTAGATAAAGTTGACGCAATATTGCACGATGTTTCTCATTGTGAAATAATTCCGCTTGCTTCAAACGTCCTTTGACACGCAAGATTCCTGTATCGTCTACATACGGTACTAAGCTGTAAAGTTTTGAATGAGGAGGTACTGGTTTGTTTTTCTTTAAAAGCTGAATATCTGAGCAGTAATTCTCTAATTGCACTCTTCTTACCCAGTATTCCTCAGCTTCTTTAACCACTGCAGCACTCAACGTTCCACTCTCGCAAGTCTTTTTCTTAGCTTGGCAACAAATCGCTTCACCCAAGCTGTAACTCGAAGCAATTTTCTCAGATTGCTGAATTTATTTTCATGCAAGATCATTTCTGTCTGCGGAAGAATTGCATGAACAGAAGTGTTTAATCTCTCTAGTTTTTGTTCGTCAGTCACTCTTTCAAATTTTTGTCGCGGCCACTGATTCCTATTACCTCTCAACCAAACTGGGCCCCGCCACCAAACACTATCGCTCAACAATGTATGTGTATTTTCACCACGTGTTAATTTATCTGCTGGATTTTCTAGACCTGGACAAAATTTCCATCTGTCAAGGATGTGCAGTCCTGAATTTCTAGCACTCGGTTCGATACAAACTGCTTCCATTCACGTGCCGTACCCTTTATCCAACACAAACAAATTTCTGAGTTTGTCCACAAAAATACCCCGCCTACCAAACCACAAAACACCTTTGGCAAATACTTCCACAACCTTGCAGCAATGATGGCTCCCATTAACTGTAATCTGGGAAGTGAAAGTTTCTTCAATGGTACTCAAGTACTAACGGTTTCTTCAAGTACCAACTTTTCCTCTCAAATTCACATACCTAAAATAGGCGACTGAAAATATGAATCTCAACCGAGTCCATTTTTCCCACCACTCTAGAAAATAGCATCTTTCTATTTTTATTTCACCTAATATCTCAATCTTCGCACACCACTTTTTCCACTTTGACTCTAAATCTTCCGGTAACTTCAAATCCCAATCTAATCCCCTCTCCCAAATCTCCTGCATAAGCCTCTTAATTCGCACAACAAACGGTGAAAAACCCAACTGGATCGAATACCTTAGCTGCCGTTCTCAAAACTGACCTCTTAGTATTTTCCAACAATTTAAAACTCTCCCACAGTGATGTGACATCTACCCTCAGCTTATCCTCCTCCAAATATCAAACTAACCCTAACACTTTTAACTTATTATCTATATCAAAACTATTTTCTTCACACAAGCCATTCTGAATCCACAAATCATGCAACTGTTTCTAATTGGTGTGTAACTTCCTTAAATTAAAACTTGCATCACTCAAAATAGATACCGCGTCTGAAGATAGATTAAATGCTGACTCGACGTCATCTGCACCATGACACAAGTCGTCCGCGTACAAGGAACCATTAAGCATCTCAAAACAATTTTTATTCGTTTCCGAATATTTCCCTATATGATATTTAATGGTGGCACTCAGTAAGAATGGGGAACAGTTACACCCAAACACTACTCGGTTCATTTGCATAACTTTAAAGTCCTCGCTATCGTCATCGGGATACTACAAAAATTTCAAATACTTTTTATCGTCCTCTGCGATTCCAATCATTAAAAAAAGCCTTCTCAATATCACCGCAAAACCCTATCTTAAATTTTCGAAATCCAAGAATGATATCTAAAACACTCGGATTTAAATTCGGTCCTTGATCCAAACAATCATTTAATGACAAATTCCCCTTTTCACAACTACTGCAATTAAACACCATTCGGACTTGAGTACTCAGTTTATCTTTGCGTACCACCGCTCGAAAAGGCATAAAATACCCCTTTTCATTTTCACCACACTCCTGTATAATATTATGCTCTTTCTGATATTTAATTACTTCCATTAATTGTTCTTTCACAAAGGTATCATTTTTTAACTCTCTCCGCATTTTACTAAATTGCCTTTTTTGCTAAATCGAAATTGTCACTTAAATCCCCTGCATCTCTTTTCCATAACAATCCGGTCTCATATGTATTGTCAACAAACTTTAAATTCTTTTCAAACCGCTCAATGACCTGCTTATCACTTTCACTCTTTTCAGAATCACAAATCTCTATATTCTCAATCTCCCACATGGCTCGATAATCTCTACCGATAAATTCTCCTCACTTTCGTTACTACTTCCAATAAACAACCCAGCTGATTCTTTCCCCACAGTCCGCTCAATAAACTCACCATCTCTCCCACTTAGAGTCCAACCAAACACCGATTCATATAACATCAAGCACTTGTTTAAACGATGCGTTCTCCCTGTTAAAACATCACTTAGATAGTCATTCCCAATTAATATATCTACTCTCACACTACTGGCCCTACTGTCTCATAACTCAAACCCTTCATTTTTGCAGGAATTCAACCATTCTTGTTGATGGACAAGAAATCTGAGATGCGCAGATGGTTTTGGTTGCCAATGCCTCAAGGGTAATAACTAGGTCACTGTTGCAGTTTTCAAAGTGATTCGCTTTCTTTTTAGTTCTGATACTGAAGCTTCATTAGACGTGAAAGTAAAGATTTTTAATTTCTCTTTCCCTGCGGTTTTTAATCCAGCTCTTTCAGCTATGGATTCACAAATATAAGACCTCTCAGAAGCTGAATCACAAATTATTCTTACATTATATGCACAATTATTATTTGCAATTTGCGCCCTCAAAGTCTGATAGTATATTGTTTGTTTTGGAATATCTTTACTCGGGTTTCCGGGAAAATGGAAACTAACGTTGGTCTCCGATGCTATTTCCTTTTTATTATTTTTGCTCTGGGTGGCACCACAGAATGTGAGTTACATAGGCATTCTAAATGAGATTGTGAATTGCATAATTTACATTTAACCCATTTTGCTTTGCAGAGTGGCTTCTTGTGACCCTTTTTCAAACACCTCTTACATTTATATTGATCATATAATGATTTATGCCGCTCTGACATTGACAAATGACAGTTTTTTGATTCGTGGTCTTGAGAACAGAAGTCACAAACTTTTTGATCACAAGGACTTGGACTTTTTTTTTAAAAATAAGACCAAAAAGATTACATAGAAAATATTTGGGTTCACCCTTTTCATTACTGTTAGATGAATTAAATACTTTACGGTCATCGTCATATTTAAGTGAATTTTCTTTTTCATTAAATTTATGACTTATCATAGCATATCTGTTTTTCAATTTATTAAACACGAATCTACTTTTTATGATAATTCGATAACCGCGAATAATTTTTGACTCATCACAATGACTTATCAGAATCATGTTCATGTTATAGTTCTGATTTTTATCATTTTTCTAAATGGAATACCTTTTTAAACGTTTGAATTGCTTCGAATCATTCTGCAAATCACCATCTCAACGAATGATTTAGCTATTTTAATTTTCCACAACTACCTTTTTGTGTACGAAAATCAGAGATAACCATTATAATAACCATTATAAGCCTTATATAATGGTTATAACAGAGTGAAAGCGCAACAATGTGAATTCAGCAATTCCCAATAACAAATTTGGGAATTACTAAATTATAAATATAATCCAGCAAAACTAATTTAATATTTTTTATGGATTTCTAAAGCAGTAGTTCTCATTATGATGAACAATTAATAGACACACTCAATTTACAGAAAACATAAAAAGTTTCAAACTTATCAGAATAAGATAATCATAACATTAAAAACAAAGCAATTTTGCTTACCTCGATAATTTATGTATTGGAAACACTTTCTTTATAATCATGGATGTCGATGAGATTTGTTTTATCTTGTGAGTCGGGTGTTTGACACGGTGTTTAACATGGCGTTTACCATCCTTAGCTGCAGAATCTTTCACTTCAGACTGTTGTTGTAACTGCCCTGCATCCGTGGCTGGAATACAATCCTCGTTATCGTTACTGGAGCTGGCCATTTCAGTTTGTGTTCCAATCGACTTTGTAGTTTTCTTGACAATAATAAAAATAGTAAAATTGCCATTAAGATTTATTTATTCTGAAAACTGAAGTAATGCAAGAAAACAAAAATCCGTTAGTAAAAACATATTCGGATAACAGGATATGATTTTTGCAAAAATAATTTTAAAACATCATCAACTTCTTCCGTCAAGATTGGGAAATTGGTGCCATTTTAGAATTTTTGTAAAAGATATTTCTCATAACGAATCAAATTAATAAACAATTTTACCTATTTCTATGATTATTAATTATTAGCAGTATTTTTTTATTTATATTGACTGCAATTGGAAAACAAATTCTTATTGAAACATGTTCATACACTTTCGCAAGTGAAAAATAATCTACGTTTTTTGACGTACTTCATTTTTTTTTTTAAAGGACACATGGGTAAAAGAAGAATTTTGACAGCAAACAAGTTTTCGCCAGAAAGGGGACCAATTCATTGGTGTACAGTAAAACCCAAACCTACGCGATCTCGGAGTTTTGCGATTACTAAATTTTCAATTACTTTTCTTACGAATATTTAAAGTTCAAACTGCAGTTTTAAAATCATAAATTAAGTAATTTTCTTTTTATATTCAACTACTATAGCTTCAATATTAATTTTTTTATGTTCATACAAATAATCTCTTACTACTTCATTTAATTCTCTCTCTCTCTTTGGTAGTTAAATGTCAATTTCCTCATTTACGTTGTTAGAACAGTCATTTTATAAATTTTCACTTGGTTCTTAATTTTTGCTTTTACTGATTAAAATATTGTCACTCTAGAAATCAATTTTGTGATTCAATTAATTTGTTTATTCTATAAGTACGTAATAATAAGAAGGAAATATTAATTTACTATAATTATATTCTTACAATAAGTATATATATATATATATATTTAAGTTCATATCTTCTTTATTCTTAACCATTGTTTAATAAATTTTTTATCAAATTTTTTTATTAATTTCTTTTCCATTTATTTTTTAAATTTAGCTTATAAATCTCATCTGTTTTAATGTATTTTTGATTGCGGAAAATCTTCAAAGAAATAAATATTTTTCTGCTTTTTTTCTTTATTGTCAAGAATTCTGTTTTTTCAACTGAAAGTTTTTTCATGAAAGGTAAAAGTGCCAAATTTTAAAATTTTTTAAGAATTTTGTTTGTTGCCTGCCTTCAAAATAATTATGAAATATTTTAAAAGCTAAAAAAAGTTCGGAAGTGAAACATTTTCAAGAAATTTTAGAGCGAATTGAAATTTTATTAATTTGTTTTTCTAAACCAGTGTTTTTGTTAGACCATGGTCCTAATTAAACAAAATCTGGATGCATTTATGTACAAAGTTGTACCCTGACTTAAGCGAATTTCGAAAGTTCATATACTTATTCTAAATAACTGAATCTTAATAATACATGGAGGCTTGTTATTTTAACAAGAAACTAAATAGAAAATGAATACCCAGACTTACAATGCAAGAGATTGGCAAAACAAAAATATTGTACAACGTTGTTTGCATTTCAATTTGTTAACTTTGATTTGACCCAATTACAATCAATGGCGTGACTTTTAAAACTGAGACGCATTCTGAAAAGATTTGCATATCTGCATCTTTGGCTTTTTTTTATTATATAGCTGTATCAATTGAGAGCAAAATATAGCTTTCAAAAATTCAGTTATAGGCCGCTATTGGTTTTAAACATTTAAAAAAATTTTTCTTTAATTACTTTCTCTTTTGTTTTTCGGTATTAAATAATTTTATCATCTGTCTTTTTAAAAAAATTTTAATATCAATGATTTTTCTCTTATTTTTCTTTCTTTCTTTTTAAACAATTATGAACAATTTCGAATAATAATGCTCTTTTTTAAGAGGATCCGTATATTAGATTATCTTTCAAGCCATTATTAAATTATGACCACAGTAATTCAATTGAAATTCGAAAACAGTTAGTATATCAAAAACAAATGTCCTAGAAACTTTTTTACTTTTTACTCAAATTATTTTCTATTTTGCATAACTTTTTATGATGTTTAACCAAAATTAAGTTATTTGAATACTAGATTTGTGAAAATAGTCAGTACGTATTTGATAAATCTAACGATAATTAACTAACTACTTAATTTTTCCCTGTAAAATAATCAAACATCTTTATTTCAAAATGCTATGCAATAAATAGCCCTGTTAAATGTCTTTAGAACAATATATAAAGTGAAATTCAAGAATTTTTATTAAAAAAATGATTTAAATATTTTTTTAAATTTTGTTAATATTTTGAAATTCTTACTAATTTTCGCTAAAAATTTTTTTAAAAACATTTAAAAATTTGTAAAACATTAAAAAAATTATTTAAATATTTTACAAATTTCGTTAACATTTTGAAAATGTAAACATTTTTTTATTTAAATTTTTTTAAAAACACTTAAATATTTATAAAACACTTAAAAATTCGGTAAATTTACTTTTTAATGATTGATTGTTCTAATGCATATAAAAATGTGTACTTAACATTCACAAAAATGACATGCCTAATAACATCAACAGTCAATGTTGTTCCTAACACATACTTTTAAAATTATACCTTTTTAATTTAAATGAATTAGTGTGGATTTTCAATTTTTTTTTTTTTTGGATAGTCATTCTTTTGTTTCTATGAAATATATTGAGCTGTGTCAATCAATTCACTTCTCTGTGAAAGTCGTACCTAAATATTAACGGAGGTAAAATGTGAGTTATTTTAGTGCAGGAATGAAAAGACTTGTAAAAACTCCAATATCGTTTTTCACTATACTGCAGAAAGTCCTTTATAAATAATTTTCATTCATTTCTTTAAGTTAGAAAAATTCTCTCTCTAATACACACACTTTCCATCTCTCTCACTGATTTATTCACATGTTTCATTTTCCATTTTGTTCCCTCCTTGACTCAAACTAGAACCCAGAATGAAAAAAAAGAATCTGAAAAAGAAATTTTTTTCCAGCGATCTACACGCTTCGCTAATGACGGTATTTATTCCTAAATTTATATCCTGCCAAATATCTTCTGTAAGAGAAATTTTTTTCTCCCATATAAAACTAAAATTAATTAATTAATTAATATTTGAAAAACTGTATTAACATCAAGTGTCATCCACTACAAGTTTAAAGAAATGCATTTGAACTTGAATGGATGAATAAAAAGTATTTTATGAACGATTGAAAATTTGAACAAGATATATATAGGGAGAGTGTGAACTAATGGAAGGAATTGAATAAAGAATGATAATTTTCTTTATTGCACAATTAGGATAAAAATTCTTAATTTATTAAATAGTTAAAAATTGTTAATTAAAAAATTAATTTTCTTTATTTATAAAATTTAAAAACTAGGTTTTTACTATACAAAGAAAAAAAGGAAAAAAATGAAAGAAAGAGGAATAAGAATAAAAAATACATAAGAAAGTTTAAATACATACCTTTTTCTTAAGCTTTTCCATAGCTTTTACGCCCTTTTCATCTTCAGACATACTTCTAAGGATATCTTTCACAATCTATCAAGCAAATTTTATTTAAAATTTAGCAGATCAAACATTAATATAAAACTTATAAACAAATAATTTCAATTAAATATTTGGAATGAAATCATCTTTTAAAATAATATTTAACATTAAGCAAAGTAATTTTAGTCCTCATATATCAAGCTAAAAATTATTTATGCTATAATTTATGTTTTAAAATGTTATATGTTAGTATGTTATAAAATGTTATATGCTAGTATGTTATAAAATGTTATGCATTATTATGTTATAAAATTTTTTTTTATTTATGCTCCATTTATATTTTACTAAATAATCATTAAAATTAATTCCAAAATCAAACTACATAATTTTAGTTATTGTATATTTTGAATTTTATCTTTATAATTTTTTTGAAAAAATGATGGTTGTTTTTACTAAGCATTACTGAAGTAATAATTGTATGTAAATATAATGTTGGGCATATAAATGTATTGCATGTAAATATAATGTTGTGTATGTAAATGTATTGTATGTAATATAATGTATATGTATGTAAATGTAATAATTTTTTTCTGATTTTACACTTTAGTAACAAAATATAAAATGAAAATGAAAAATATAAAAGTAAGTATTAATTATGGAATTTTTTTGCACATACCAATTTTTCGTCTTTTTCTTAAACTTGGAAAACTTGTTTTTCTTTATTCTCAGTACGAGACCTCTCATAACCCGCTAAAAAAAAAATTTATCAATAAATCAGCATATAAACATAGTGGTTAAAACTGAAACAAATATTTCATTAAAATTATTTCATGAAATCTTAATTACTGTCGTTTTATAGATAAATGCAGTGGTTTCATGTCTAATTGTTTCCTTTTTAACAGATTTTTTTTTTTTCTCCAACGAAATCTTTTTTTAATTTTTGCCATTTTGTTTCATTTTAACCATATTGTTTCCTAACTAAATAACAGATCATTAAAAACTGGTTCCGAAACTAATTCCGGATAGAATTTTAACGAACATTTTTTCCAACGAAATCCTTTTCAATTTTTGCCATTTTTGTTTCATTTTTAACCATATTATTTCGTAATTAAATAACAGATCATTAAGACCTGGTTCTGAACTAATTCCGGATAAAATTTTAGCAAATCTTTTTTCTCCAGCTAAATCTTTTTCAATTTTTGTCATTTTGTTTCATTTTAACCATATTGTTTCCTAACTAAATAACAGATCATTAAGAACTGGTTTTGGAACTAATTCCGGATAAAATTTTAACAAATCTTTTTTTTCCAGCTAAATCTTTTCAATTTTTGTCATTTTGTTTCATTTTAACCATATTGTTTCCTAACTAAATAACAGATCATTAAGAACTGGTTCTGGAACTAATTCCGGATAAAATTTTAACAAATCTTTTTTCTCCAGCTAAATCTTTTTCAATTTTTGTCATTTTGTTTCATTTTAACCATATTGTTTCCTAACTAAATAACATATCATTAAGAACTGGTTCGGAACTAATTCCGGATAGAATTTTAACAAACATTTTTTTTCCAACGAAATCGTTTTCAATTTTTGCCATTTTGTTTCATTTAACCATATTTTTTCGTGGCTAAATAACAGATCATTAAGAACTGGTTCTAGAACTAATTCCGGGTAAAATTTTAACAAATGTTGTTTCTCCAACGAAAACTTTCTCAATTTTTGTCATTTTTTTGTAATAAGTGTTTTGAAAACTATCAAAAATTCATTAAAAATTCAGCATAAATGCAAACACATAAACAAACTTTGATATATTTTTGAAATAATCTCTTAAAAATAATGTCATTAAAACAAAAAAGTTTCAGGAAAGAATTGGTATTATTTTTATGAAATAATACTACAAACTTTTATGTAATAATACTACTTTGCTTTTATTGAGAAACAATAATTTTTTAAAATTAGCATATTACAAAAAAAAAAAAAAAAAAATTATTTTCGTATACAATAAAGCTAAAAATTTTTTAAAAATCAAAGAAACAAATTTAGGAATGAATTTTGTAAAAATATTTAATACATACTTGTTTCTTACTCTTTTCCTCATCCTCAAAACTCTTTAGAGATCTTTTCAGTTTCCTAATTATGTCTCTCAGTTTCTACAAAATAAATAAATTAATACATTTAAAACCTAATTTAGAATTTTGCATAGCGGTCTTAAATTGAAAAGTCAAGTAAGTGTTTGTACTTAAGTAAAAGTACTTAAAAATGTCATTAAATTAAAGTAATATATTGAATTTATTTTTAAATAAAAAGTCATAGAACATAAGATATCATAAAAAGTCATCAACATAAAATACAAAAACTTAAGTTAATGACCGTTTTAATAAAAGTTTCTCAAAGCAAATTTGAAATATGTATTAGTCAAAGTAATATCAGTTAATGCACGTGCTTATGGATATCTTCAAAATTATTTTCCAACAATGAACAAACTGTTGTTCTTACAAATGCACAGTTATTTTTAAAAATTTTAATCACTCCTTTCATGTCCCCTATTTTTAGGAGCAATTTGAATTTATATTTTAGTATATATTTTCTAACATATAATTGATTCTATTTTTCATGCATATTAATATTAAACAGGAGAAAACGACATATATACTTTCCTTAAGAAATATTTGTCAAGATACACCCAGTATTACCTTAGGCACTTACACTTTTGAATCTGTACTTAGTTTTAAATACTTAGAATCAGAACTTAATTGTCAAAATAATATATTAACAGAAATAAAAAACAGAATTGTGTCTGGCAATAAGGCCTTTTTGGGGCTAAGAAATCTGCTTAAATCACACTTCATAAGCGAAAAACTAAATTTTTTTTTAATATAAAACCTTTATCAGACCTATTTTGGTCTATGGCTCTGAAACTTTGACTTTGGCAATATCTGATGAGGCCCATTTCGGTATATTTGAGCGGAAGATTTTAAGGACTATTCTTGGACTTGTTAAGAAAAGTGATTATTAAAAAAGACGGTACAACGACGAAATATATAAATGCTATAAAGACCCGGATATTATAAAATTTATAAAAATTAAATTTGAATAGACTGAACTGGGCTGCTCATATATTTAAAATGAATGATTTAAACCCTGTAAAAAAGACAGGTTTTTGGCAAAGCCACAGGGACAAAGAGGAAGTGGACGACCCAAGTTGCGACGGATAGACGCAGTTGGAAAAGATTTTGCTGTACTAAAGGTTAAGAATTAGAGGACCCTTGTCACCCAGAGAAATGCATGGAAATCTCTTCAAAGGAAAGCCTTGACCCACTCTGGGCTGTCGTGCTATTGATGATGATGACACATATTTATTATACGGTTTAAATAGGTGTTGATGTTGTTTGCTTGATGAAAAGCAATTTTTTAATGTATATTTTAATTGATATTCACATTAATAGATACATTTTAATTGATATTCACATAGTCATATCATCATTAAAAATATTTAGTTAATATACTCATTTAATGAAATTAAATTCCAACAAATAAAAATAATTAAATTAATGCATAAGTTAATATATATTAAACTAAATTTATAAGGCATATCTTTACATGATAAAGTATGATTACACTTAAATACCTTATAAAAAACAACTGAACAATAATAGGCTTTCTTAAATTAATACAATTTTTTTAAAAAATTTTAAAAACGTATTTATGAGTCATGAGATTTTTGCTTGGGGTGCTTTGAAGATTGAAATTGTTTAAAATAAAATATTTCAAAAAGTTATTTGAACTGATATTACTCCACATTTGAAGAAAATAAATTTTAATAGATAAAATCAACCATTAAGATGACAACCTAAAAGATTTGAAGGCGTGATTACTTTTTGCAAGAAGAAATTAATTATCATCTAATGGTTGATTCTAAATAATACTAATAAATTAATTGTCACGTTATGGTTGATTCTAAATGATACTAATAAATTAATTATCCCATAATGGTTGATTCTAAATAATACTAATAAATTAATTATCACATACTGGTTGATTCTAAATAATACTAATAAATTAATTATCACATAATGGTTGATTCTAAATAATACTAATAAATTAATTATCACATAATGGTTGATTCTAAATAATACTAATAAATTAATTATCACATAATGGTTGATTCTAAATAATACTAATAAATTAATTATCACATAATGGTTGATTCTAAATAATACTAATAAATTAATTATCACATAATGGTTGACTCTAAATAATACTAATAAATTAATTATCACATAATGATTAATTCTAAATCATAAATTTTAAAGTATTTTAACCTTTTATAAACAAAATATTAAACTAATGAAAATAAGAAATATTTATATGAGGTTTGAATTATCATAAATATTTATTACGAATAAATTTTCAGAAAACAAGTTATATTTTAATTCAAAATATTTACAAGCTTAATTTCGTAAAAATTTAATTAATTAAAATTTAAAAACACATATTAAAACCTGATGATCATAATTAATATGTAAAATATAAATATAATTTTTATAAACACTTTTTTAAAAAGCACACTTAATTCTATACCATTGTTATAATTTTTAAGAGATGAATTAATTAAAATATAAATACATATTAAAAATATTCAGATCACATATTAATATGTAAAACATATTAATGTATGATCTTCATATTATTATACCTTACGTATATTAGTATGTAAAATATAAATATAATTTTTATAATATTTTTTAAAAAAACTTACTTAATTCTATATGATTTATATTTTTTTAAAAAATAAATAATGTATACGAATAAAATATTTACCTGTTTTTACTATAAGTTAAAAGAAAATTATTACAAATATTTTTAAAAATATATGCTTCATTTCGTATCATTTAATACAATAAAAAGTACAAAAGCGATATACGCCCAATACACTTCATATAAAAAATTCCTCAAAAGGCGTAACTATTCTTAACTTTAAATATAAAAATTTTTAAAATTATTTATTAAAACTTATTCATAATTATTAATAATTAGTGCTAATAATAATTAACAATAATAATTATTAATTAACTGTATTTAATTATTATTAATTCTTTTTCTGTTTTATGTTACTATTAAAAATTATTGAAAAAAAAAACTATATTTGTTTTTGCTTTATATTTATAATTTTATAACATTACACATAAAATACAAAATTGTACAAAATATTAATTGTAAATCAATTATTATTTTAACTACAAAAATGTATCTATCCAATGGTGAAACAAGAAACTTAACTAAAAAAGTTTATTCTTCAGACCATGGATAACTTTTGCGGATGTTGACACATAATAATTCATTTATTAGTTGCAATTATTTTGTTAATTGAATCTGTTGGATTAAATCTGAAGATGTTTCACCAAGTTTTTATAGACCTTTATCCAATCAAGAAAAATTACAGTAATGCTGATCAGTTATTAATAAGATTAGCTTTTGTCTTGTATTGACAAGCAGTTATGGTAGCTTTTTTTCACGAATAAATATGATATAACAAATATAACGTATGTCTAGAATTATCTAATTTATTTTCAGCATGAAAATGATTGCAAAAGTTAACATTGCTGTAAGAATTCAATGTATTTGTACGTGTTCATACTTTTCAGTAATATGGATTGCAACAATATCAATTATAGTTTGAATGCTGGAATACAATAACAACTTTTGATGCCAAAAAACTTTTGAATTTGATACGAATAATATTAAGAATTTGATACGAATAATAAGATACAGTAATGCGGATAAGTTATTAATAAAATTAGCTGCTGTCTTGTATTGATTATTAACAAGCAATAATGATTGCACGAATACACATGATATAACAAATAAAACGTATGTCTAGAATCATCTAATTTATTTTCAGCATGAAAACGATTGCAAAAGCTATCATTGTTGTAAGAATGCTATGTGGCTGCTTGTATTGATACTTTTCAATAATATGGATTGCAACAATATCAACTACAGTTTGAATGTTGGAATACAATAACAACTTTTGATGCATAAAAAAAAACTTTTGAATTTGATTCAAATAATAAGATTTGATACGAATAATAAGATACAGTTATGCGGATAACTTATTAATAAGATTGGCTGCTGTATTGGATTGAAAAGCAGTGATGGTAGCAATTTTTGCAGGAATAAACATGATATAACAAATAAAACGTATGTCTAGAATAGTCTAATTTATTTACAGCATGAAAACGATTTCAAAAGTTAACATTGTTTTTAAGAATTCCATGTGGTATTAATACTTTTAATAATATGGATTGCAACAATATCAACTATAGTTTAAATGTTGGAATACAATAACAACTTTCGATGCAAAAAAAAAAAAAACCTTTTGAATTTGAGTCAAATAATAAGATTTGATACGAATAATAAGATTAAGAATTTGATACGAATAATAAGATTAAGAATTTGATACGAATAATAAGATTAAGAATTTGATACGAATAATAAGATTAAGAATTTGATACGAATAATAAGATTAAGAATTTGATACGAATAATAAGATTAAGAATTTGATACGAATAATAAGATTAAGAATTTGATACGAATAATAAGATTAAGAATTTGATACGAATAATAAGATTAAGAATTTGATACGAATAATAAGATAAAGAATTTGATACGAATAATAAGATTAAGAATTTGATACGAATAATAAGATTAAGAATTTGATACGAATAATAAGATTAAGAATTTGATACGAATAATAAGATTAAGAATTTGATACGAATAACAAGATTAAGAATTTGATACGAATAATAAGATTAAGAATTTGATACGAATAATAAGATTAAGAATTTGATACGAATAATAAGATTAAGAATTTGATACGAATAATAAGATTAAGAATTTGATACGAATAATAAGATACAGTAATGCGGAACAGTTATTAATAAGATTAGCTGCTGTCTTGTATTAACAAACAGTGGTGATAGTAATTTTTGTAAAACTAAATATGATATAACTAAATAAAACGTATGTCTGGAATCATTTAATTTATTTTCAGCATGAAAACGATACCAAAAGTTATCATTACTGTAAGAATTTAATACGGTTGTACGTATTAATACTTTTCAATAATATGGATTGCAACAATAACAACTATAGTTTGAATTTTGTAACACCATAAGAACAACTTTTGCAATTTTTAAAGCAAGAAACTTTTGAATCTAATACAAAAAAAAAAAAAACATGTATTAATTTTGAATATCTTTTATTATTTATTTTATTTATTTGTTAATGTATTATTATTATTTATTCATGTATTATTGTTTATTATTATTTTATTATTGCTTTTTATTTTATTATGTATTGTTATTATTTTTTATTTGTATATTAAATTATTTATAATTTAAACATATAAAATTTATAAATTAAATTACTCATAAAAATAAACAATATATAAAATAAATAAATAATAAAATTAATTAAAAATAATAAATACATAAAATAATTAATAAATTAAATGATTATTTTTATACATAAAATTTATAAATTATTTTTTGTATATGAAATGCTATTTAAAAACGAAAAAAAATTTCCATTAGAAATTTCATGATAAATATGCTTTACAGCAAAGAGTGTAAATTATGTGAGCTGAAAAAACTATTCATTTAAAAACACTTATGCCATATCAAATAACAATAACAATAAAAGCTTTAACATCGCAAATTGATGCTTCACCCTCATATGGCATATCATTGCCGAGAAGCGCTATTTACAAATTTGTCATATGATTGATTTTATGAAAATAAACCTGTGATTTCCCTTATATTTATAGTTTACTCCCACGATAACAGTATTAATTGTAAAAAAAAATCACTACAAATTTAATTATTTTTTATTAATACTCTTCAATATTACTCAATTTTGGATTGCAACAATATCAACTATAGTTTGAATTTTTAATACAATAAGAACAACTTTTGAAACTTTTGATGCAAAAAACTTTTGATTTTGATACAAAAAAACATGTGTTATTTTTGATTTTATTATTTAATTTATTTATTTGTATTTAAACTATTTGTTATTTTTTATGTAAAATTTATAAGTTAAAATAATTATAAAAAATATTAAATAAAATAAAATAAAAAAAATAAAATTAATAAATAAAATAATAAAATTTATAAACTAAAATAATTATAAAAATAAAAATAAAAAATAATAAAATTAATAAATAAAATAATTTTTACATATAAAATTTATAAATTAAAATAATTATAAAAATAAATAATAAATAAAATAAAATAAAAAATAATAAAATTAATAAATTAAATAATTTTTTTTATATGTAAAATTTATAATTTAGTTATAAATAATAATTTAGTCAATAATTTTTTTTTTTTTGTATATGAAATGCTATTTAAAAACAAAAAAAAAAAACCATTTCAATTAGGAACTTCATTGTTCATGATAACAACGCTTTATAGCAAATAATATAAAAGTATCGAAACTGAAAACTCTATTAATTTAAAAACATTATGCCATATCAGTTAACAATAATAACAAATCTTTAACCTTGAAAACTGATGCTTCACCTCATATGGCATATCATTGCCGAAAAGCGCTATTTACAAAGTTGCCATAGGACTGATGATTTTATGACAATAAAACTATCATTTCCCTTGTATTTATAGTTTACTCGAAGATAACAGTATGAATTGTAACAAAAAAATTACTAGAAATTTAAAATTCGAAACCTATAAATGAAGCATGGATAAATTTGTAAAATTATGATACCATATTATGCAGTTAGATGTAAAACGCAACAATGTTAACGATTCATTGTAATAATGTTTAAAAATTAACAAAATTTTTTAAGCCTAGCAAAAAAATACATTATTATTGATTGCAACAATATTAATAATTATAATTTAATAATATTAACTATTAAACAATTAATGGCAAGTTATGCAATAATATCAACTATAATTCGAATTTTGTAATATTGCATCTAAACAATTAACAGCAATATTTAGTAATTTTATGTAATTTATCTCAAAACTATACAACAATTTTTATTACAATGATATTAAATTATAAAATAATTATGAATAAAATTTTTATGTATTGATTAAAGCTAATTTATTCCAACACCAATAACTTTAAAGTACCATTTCATCTAAAACATTTAAAAATAAAGTCTATTTCATTTAATGCATATATTTTATTTAAATTTTATTAATTTTCAATATAATATAAAATTTAAAAACAATATAAGCAAAATATTTTTATTTATTGCAAAAAATATGTAATATTTTTATTAAATAATTAATGCCTATTAATAACTATTCTATAATTGTTCATTATATTGATTAAAATATTGATATAAAAAAGATGATTAAAAATAAGTATAATTTTTGCAACAAAATAAGCAATAATATTGATCTCAATTAAATTAATTTTAATCTTATACCATTATATTTATATATTATTTTATATCTATGATTAATAACGATAAAAAATATTTCTTTTTTATGTAATATAAATATATACAATAATAAACTATATTAATTTTAATTTTATAATAATACATCTACAATTAACAGTAAAATATACAATTTTTATTTATAAAATATACAATAATATTTATTGAAAAAAATATTAATTTCCTGCAATTAAAAATAATAGCAAATTTTATTTATATTTATTTTAAGTATAAAATACTTTGATTGTATTTTCTGGTTAAATCAAAAATATTGAATAAATTTAATTTTAAAGATATCCTATATAAATTATCATATATAATATTACATCTATTGTTTCATTTACTTCAAAAATAAATAATAATATTTATTGCAACGATATTAATTTGTATAATAACTACATCTAAAAAAATAACAGCAAAATATCACATTTTTATTTATTTCAAAATTTAATGCAATAACATTGATTTTAATAACATTTGTTATATATTCATAATTTTATGATCTACGTCTAATGTTTAACAGTAAAAAAAATTAATATTATTATATAGAGTACAAAAAAATTATTATTATTACATTAATATTATTACATATAGTACAAAAAATTATTACTATTACATTAATATTATTACATATAGTACAAAAATTTATTATTATTACATTAATATTATTGCATATAGTACTTGAAAAATAAATAATAATATTTATTGCAACGATATTAATTTGTATAATAACTACATCTAAAAAAAATAACAGCAAAATATCATATTTTCATTTATTTTCAAAACTTAATACAATAACACTGATTGTAAACAAAATTTATTATATATTCATAATTTTAATGATCTACATCTAACATTTAACAGTAAAAAAAATATATTTTTTAATATCATTACATATAACACAATAGCGGCAATAAAATAAATAAGGAAAATGAATTCCGCATTTGCAAATCGTACCTCGACGCGCAAATCTCTGCAACTCTCTAGGTCCATTCTGTTGCAGCAGTCCTGTTGCAGTTCCGTCACATTGATCGATTGCTGCATCATATTTCAAAAGGATTGGAGGCCCGCTCAAGACAAACTGTGGCAGGAAGAATCCGGCAGGTTTAAAAGGTCCGGAATCCCAGCTCCCTGATTCGCTCTCCTGTTTTCCCGGGGAGATGATTTGGGGAACGCGTGGGCTGGTGCACTCTGATTCGCTGCCGATGGTGCGATGTCAGAGGGATGGTGTCAATCCACTGAACTAGGCCCACCAATGTCTTGACTGGCCATCATTTAGCAATGCTAGAAAGTGCAGGTATGGTACAGATATTTATTGATTTTCTTTGCTGGTTAAGCCCAAATTCTTCAAAGTTGTCCTTTCTGTACCTATATTAGGATGAAATGGTTCTTGATTTTGGATTATTTTCAATCCAAATATATAAATCTTTTCAGTCCAAAAACAATTCCATCTCCTTTTTGCTGTTAAGGACATAGACCAAATAGAAATTACCCATCAATTATAGTATTTTAATAATTGATCTTCAATTTTCTATCCAATTTTCATAATATTCATCAACATTGTCTATCTTAAGCCGGACTAGACCAGTGGATGGAAATCTGAATTAAGGAAGCTTAATTGAAATCCAACAAGTGATATTGGGCCGGAACATTTATGTCTATACTACATAAGAACTTGGTAATTCTGGTATAAGTACATAAAATACAAATAGCTGTGCTATTTAAATTTTCTATATTTGGATTCTTTTGGGTTCGTCTTTTGTCCAATTAACATGAATTAGTCATAGATAATCTGTGGAATAAAATTGATTATGGTATTTAATATTTTTCACTATAATATTTCAAGTGTGTTAGTTTATCAATGGTTAGTTTTTAGTCTTTTAGGCTAGTCTTTTGTCCAATTAACATGAATTAGTCAGAGATAATCTGTGAAATAAAATTGATTATGGTATTTAACATTTTCTCACTATAATATTTCATTTGCGTTAGTTTATTAATGGTCTGATTGCGTTAGTTTACCAATGGTCAATTTTTTAGTCTTTTGAGCTCAACTTTTGTCCAATCAACATGAATTGGTCACAGATCATCTACGAAATTAAATTGATTATGACATTTAACAATTTTTCACTATAATATTTCATTTGCGTTAGTTTACCAATGGTTAATTTTTAATCTTATGGGCTCGTCTTTTGTCCAATTAACATCAATTAGTTACAGATAATCTGTGAAATAAAATTGATTATGGTATTTAAATTTCCTTTTCTCACTATACCAATGGTATTTCATTTGCGTTAGTTTACCAATGATCCAATTGCGTTAGTTTACCAATGGTTAATTTTTAGTTAACATCAAGTACAGATAGTATACAATAATACCTCAATTTGGTTAGTTTACCAATGGTCTGATTGCGTTAGTTTACCAATGGTCAATTTTTTAGTCTTTTATAATCCCTTCAGTCAAATTTGAGTGAGTTGAGGTATATAACTATTAACATTTGTTGTTGTACAATTTTGTTGGCAATGTATATAAATTTTGTTTAATTTGACAAGAACCTAACAAAAATATTAGTTTAGAAGACATATATTAAATAAAATTATAGCTCTTTATGCTGTCAACTTTTTAGAATTTTCAACCTCTGAAAACAGATAATTTTCTTGACAAAATTTTAAAATTTAATTGAATAAAATTTCTATATACTCCATAAAAAATTTACATTGGAAAAAAATTGCTTAGCAATAAAAAGGAGAAAAAAACTTGGAGATCTTTTGCAAACAAAATAAACTAGAATAAACAGAAATTTATCAGTCAAATTTAAAAGTTAATTAATAAAAGAAGATTAATAAAAAATTCACCATGAAAACAAGAAATAAATTGGGCAGTAGATGAGAATTAAGAAAATGTGATCATTAATTATGAATTAAAAATTTCCTTTTAATTATTTTGTACTTATAGAATAAATATGAATTTATTGAGTCTCTAGGTAGTTTCTATAGTGACAATATTTTGTTCTGTAAAGTCAAATTATTAAAAAAAAATGAAATTAAAAACAGAGTTCGAACAAGGCAGAATACTACTGTATTTATCAATCCAATGAAATATTTAATAATTATTAATTAATTAATTAATTATAATTACAATAATTTATAATTATCAATTATTAATTATTTCATTTAATAACAAAATTAATTTAGTAATTAATTAATTTAATAATTTTTATACAATTCAAAACTTTTTACCACTATTATGTTTTTAATGTAATTACGATGATGAACTTGAAAAATACAAAATTACACATTAAAAAAAAAAACACGTCAAAAAAATAAATAAACGAATATTATTTTTCGAAAAAAAATTTAATAAAAATAGCAACAAAAATGTAAAAATTATTCATGCAAACCTTTTCTGTATTGTATTTAATTATTCTATTTAAATAATCCTTTCAGCCTTTAATGCATGCATGGGATAGTGAATGCTTTTTCGATAGAGCTTAGTTCATAAAAATAAATACATGGACATCAAAAAATACTTTAATTCAATGATTTCTAATTTATAACCGGCTAGGAAATATCCTAGTTGTCCAGTTTCAGTAGATTACATAACAAATTTTTGCATTGAAAAGTTTTGTTGAGAAAAATACCAATGTATAAATTAAGGCTGACTGTTAAGGTGCCTTGAAAGAAAAATTGACAGCGCATAAGGCTGCATGTGACGCATAGAGCTTTTTATCTTTTAACAAATATTGTCATCAATATTTTAACTAGTTAGTAAACAATCTTTATAGCAAGAAAAAATAATTATTTTTAAATCATGATTTATTTATTTTGTATTGATAATATTACAGTAAATAAATAAAAATAAAATGGAAAAAATACAGATACAACAAAAAAAAAAAAAATAGTCCACGTATGTGGATGTTAAACGTTAGTGATCAATTATGAATGAATATATGCCATGCCATCGTCTAGTAGTACTTCCAAATACATCAATAACTTGTACCATTTTTTTTTTTTAACTTCCATCGTAAACTTGGAATTAATTGGATCCTGTCAGAAAAATTATTAATTTTTAACAATAGAGTTTCGCAAAGGTGGCAACGTACATTTCTGAGAGAAATATTACTTGAAACGATTTTGAGAAAAGTTAAATTTAAATAATCATTAAAATGTACTGTATTTCAACACCTCATATTTTATCTAATAAATTATAATGATATTCTTCAAATATTCGACAAATATCAAATATCAATTAGTCGAATATCAATATATTAAATTATAGTGTTTAAATACAATTTAATATATTGATTATATTAATTGAATTATATTGATACTCGACTAGTTTTTTTTTCTTTGCTTTTGAGAGATTCTGTAATGAACAGATGACTGAAAAAAATTAATCTATTGTATTAAATTAATCTATTTTAATTAAAAAACAAGTAATATAAAAAAAAATTTAAGTCAATTCCTACTTTTTTTCACTCTATTGCAGAAAATCTTTTTATAAATAATTTTCATTCATTTTTTAAAAGTTTATCTGGTGCCATGTATTTAGAATACATGCAACTTAAATCTAAAAAAACTAAAATTAATTAATTAAATTTAATTACTGAATTAATATTTGAAAAAACTGTATTCACATCAAGTATCATCCACTACAAGTTCAAAAAAAATGCATTTGAGCTTGAGTGGATGACTACAAAAATATTTTATTAACGATTGAAAATTTGGACAAGATATATATAGGGAGAGTGTGAGCTAATAGAAGGAATTGAATAATAATTAACGTACACATTTATGCCATCCTCCTGAAAATGTTAAAAGAATACTTCATAAAAAAAATCTTTTGAACTTTTGTTCGATTAATTCGACGAATACCGTCTACTGAATATATGAATGTTCGAATGCCGTTAGCACTTAATAACTTTAACCCTTTCCATCAATGATAAAAGGGTTGTTAAGTGCTAATAACAGGTAAGGGGTGGGAAGGTCCATAAAAGAAATTTCTTTTATTTTGCACGGTATTTGTCATTATCTGCACTTTTAGGGAAAAGGGTGCAAAGGCAAAAGCCTCAATCTAATTTTCCATTAATTGAGTTCTCATTCTCTCCCACTTTTAGAGGGTGGCAAAATAATTGATAGCAAATGCTTTTAGAATGCTTTAAATGTTTCTTTTGTTTTAGAAGAGGAGTTTACATTAAGTACTGTTATAACAAAAAGACCATTACTGATGTAGCACTTTTAACGTAAAAATTATATAAAGCTTTTCTGATGTGAATGAAAGGATTTGTTGTTAAGAAGACCCTCAAGATATTGCATATACTTTTGTTTCAAAAATTATTGATTGTTGTAGTTTTAATACATTTTTAATCAGTATTAAATTTGTTAAAAATTATATTTTTTATTTCAAAAATACTTTTGAAAAAAAACATGGATATCATTTCAAAAATACTTTTTTTTTACAAAATTATTTTTGAAATAATATTCATGTTTTTCGAAAAAGTATTTTCAAAGTGAAAATGTTCTGAATTCATCCATGAAAAAGAAGACCTCAGAATATTACAACTATTTTTTGTAGAAAAATTATTGATTGTTGTAAATTTTATACATTTTCAATTAGTATCAAATTTATAAAGAATTTTAATTTTCGTGGTTTTTTTTTATTTCAAGAGTATTTTGAAATAATATTCATGTTTTTTACAAAAAGTATTTTGAAATATTATTTATGTTTTCAAAAAGTATTTTCAAAGGGAAAAAGTTATGAATTCATCCATGAAAAGCTTCAAAATATTGCTCCTACCATTGTAGAAAAAATTATTGATTGTTGTATTTTTTTATACATTTTGAATCACTATCGAATTTGTATAGAATTTTATTTTTCATGCTCTTTTTAATTTCATAAAATATTTTTGAAATAATATTCATGTTTTTCAAAAGTATTTTTGAAGTAATATTCATCTTTTTTCAAAAAGTATTTTTCAAAGTGAAAATGTTATGAATTCATCCATGAGAAAAAGAATACTTCAAAATATTGCACCTACTTTTGTAGTAAAAATTCTTGATTGCTGTAATTTTTATACATTTTGAATGCAGTATTAAATTTGCAAATAATTTTATTTTTCGTGTTTTTTTTTTTGGTTCCAAAAGTGTAATAATATAATACAGGAGAACCTCTGTAAGTCGAACTTAAAGTAAAATAAATAATTCGAATTATAGAGTTTTCGACTTACGGAGGATTTCGACTTACGCGGGTTTTTGTAAGGAAATATTCCGACTTGTAGAAGTTCAGTTTTTTTCTAACTTATTTTGAGTTAGAGAAGTAAAGTAAATAAAATTCAAGTTACAGAGGTAATAAACATGTTTATTTGCAATTTAAAAATTATATTATGTACTACAATAAAAAATCAAAATAATTTCGAAACAACCTTAAAATTAAAAATATTTTGTATTTTTAAAAAAAAAAAAAGTCAGTTATTATTATTATTGTTTTTTCTGCTTTAGACAATTCGATCGTTCTCTATCTATAACATTATCTAAGCCAGAGGTCTCAAACTACGGCCCGAGGGCCAAATCCGGCCCGCCAGTGTCATCAATTCGGCCCGCGACAGCGAATAGCTTATTGTTGTTGTAATAAGTTGGATAAAAAATAAAGAATGATAATAACTCGGTTTTATTGACTTTCTAGGTAAAGCTTAATGACAAGCACAATACGTAGAAAATTTAACTTACGCATAACAACTAACAAATAATTGAATTGAATCACTAACATTATAAACTAGTGAACATCCCGCGGTTACCCTCGGTAGTTATGTTGGGATAAAGAGTATCGCAAATGTATGTATATCGATGTTTGGGATGTATATATCCCGAATCAAACATATAATTTTTATCCTGAAAATATCTCAGGAACGGGAAAGCTAAATTAACGCGAATGAAACCGCGGGGTATCCACTTGCAAAAAAAAAAAATAAAAAATAAAAATAAAAAAATAAAAAATACTAATGAGAATTATATAATTGTGATTTTTCACTGACAATAGTTTGTAGTTAGCAAGCGTATGTTCGCTCAGAGCGCGTACTCGGCGACTGGTCTAGAAATTATAGATAATGGCAGAAAATTAAAACGGTTTAGGCCCTTGGTACTTACTGGAGCAAACAGTATGGCTCTAAGGCTGGAAAGTTTGGAGACCCCTGATCTAAGCTATAAAGAGCAGAAAATTCTTTTTCTTCCGAGTTGCTAGTTTGCTGTATGAAATCCGTAAAACATTTAATGCTGTTCGTGCCTCTTTGATGGAAACCCATGGAACGTTGTCTTTGCAGGACAAACTTTGACCGTTTTCAAATTTTTCAAGATGTCCGATTCGTTTTTTATTGTTGACAGAGTACTTATTGGTAGGAAAAATTGTTCAGCAGCGTCTTTCTTCTTTTGACAACTCTTCACAGTTCCAAGCACTTCAAACCTTTTAGCGAGAGTCAAAGTTTTCAGTTTACGTTTCACAGAACTTTTTTTAACAATATTATTTGTATACTGTTGTTAAAATAGATGTGTATTGCAGTAAAACCAAACTACTTCTGATATTTTTGCAATCGACAATAAAAGATTTGCTTCGCTAGAGTTCAAATGAAATCAATATCAATAATAAAAATATTTCGTAGAATTGGTTATTCTATTTACTGTATACTCATACATTGTTTTCTAAGAAACAATGACATGCATTGTCGGCAAATCCTTAAAGTCGGTAACTTATTTTTCTTCGAACTATAGAGGTAATTAGTTTCAAATGGTCGAGTTGTAAAATCAAACATTGCTAATGTTCGAGATACAGAGATTCAGTTTTTTTCGAGTTACGGAGGAAAAAATATATGCCAAAATGGCTTGTGGAGATTGACTAATTATTTCGACACATAGAGGGTTGGGGAGGTTAGAGGAAGGTTTTGGGGCTTGAAGGGAAGGGAGCAAAAATTTTTTCGACTTATCGAGGTTTGACTTAAAGAGGTTCTAATGTATTCATGTAATATAATATAATGTTGAAATAATATTCATGTTTTTCAAAAAGTATTTTTCAAAATGAAAATGTTATGAATTCAGCCATGAAAAAGAAGAAGACCTCAAAATATTGCACCAACTTTTATAGTAAAAATTATTAATTGTTGCAATTTTTATACATTTTGAACGAGTGTCAAATTTGTACAGAATTTTATTTTTAGTATTTTCTTTATTTCAAAAAGTATTTTTGAAATAATATTCATGGTTTTTTTTTCAAACAGCATTTTTCAAAGTGAAAATATTATAAATTCAACCATGAAAAACTAAAAACACATTAGGGATATAATTTTATGTCCAATAACAAAAATAAACATTCCTTTATTTGTATAAAATGTTAGAAAAGCATTTTTTAAATAAATTAAAGATTATTAAATAAAAAGTTTTTATATTATTTTATTCGGATACAGAAGCGTTTGTTTAAATATATTGAATAGATTTCTTTTAAGATCATTTCGCAACACTTATTCATTTCACAATATCACAACATTTAACATCATTTCTCCTGTGGTGAGATTTATTTACTAAAATATCAATAACGATTACTAAATTAGAATTCCATAAATTCTATGAAAAGAAATTCTATATATTATAAAAATCTTATTTAATCAATCATATACGTTAATAATATCTGCAAATAATAATAATAATAATTTAATCTCTATTTGAGCTTTCATAACATGAAAACAACTAAAATAAATATCCCTTTTTCTAAATAAAAAAAAAAAAGACAATAAATATAAAAACGAAATAAAAAATAAACAATAAATAAATAGTATCTATCATACAATCGATTAAATTTATGTATAAAAACTGAAACAGAAAAAAATAGTAAACGATTATTTTTATCACAAAATCAAAAGCAAAGAAATCATTTGCTTATTAAATTTAAAACTGTTTATACTTATAGAAAACAAAGATAAAAATAGTGAATTTGATAAATATTTTCAGTGTCATCATCCAAAAATGTATAACATTAAAATAAAAATATAAATGGTTGATATTAAAATAATATTAAAATAAAATCATATGAATTCACAATTAATGTAAATTAACAAAAATACACAAATATTACCAAATAAATTATATTTTATAACACAGAATACCTAATACCGCTTAAAAAGTAATTCTTTTTAAAAAATGAAACTGAATTAATATGATTTTTAAATACTTATATATAAATAATATAATTATAATTATATGTAAATTAGAATTCACTTAAATTAACTTTTAACATAAAATCGTATTGTTTTCTAGAGAAATATTTTATTTGAATAAAATAGAAGTATATATGAGAACTATATATTTATTAACAATCAAAATGTTGATGATGAAAATTAAATTTATGAATGAAAACGATAAATAAATGTTAAAATATCACGTGATCAATAAAATTAATCGTATAATTATTAATTACTACTAATTTGTAATAAAATTGCTGTTTTTAAATAATGATCTTCAGTGCAGTTTATGGTATTATTTCAATTATATTTTGATGTATTAAATTCTATATTTTGCAAATTAATTTAAATTTTGGCATTTTCATCATCAGAATCATTTAATAAAAAGCTTTAACCTTATTCTTAAGAATTTCTAAAATAATATTAAGAATTCCATTCAATCATGGGGAAAAAACCCTCTTTGTATTTAATGTTTTTTTTAAGTACTTTGGATGTTGTAGTATTTAATTATATTCTCAATGTGCCATTCCGATCTTAATTATCAAAGAATTACTTTCCGAATGGCAACGCTTCTTATCTGAAATAAAATCGTTTGTTTTTCCTTCTGTAAAAATTCTATTCCTGTATTTTTTAGTAAATTTCTATTTCTGTTACCATGAAACAATGAATATGATTTTGATTTTTAATTATAATTTTTATTCACTTAAATTTTTTAACATAAAATTGTGTTGTTTTTCTAGAGAAATATTTTATTTGAATAAATATATTAGAGAACTATATATTTATTAACAGTCAAAAAATGTTGATGATGAATATTAAATTTATTAATGAAATCGATAAAAAAATTTTTAAATATTACGCGATCAATAAAAATCGCATTATTACTAATGAAATTTATAATAAAATTGTTCTTTATAAATAATGTTCTCCAGTACAAGCTTGTGGCATTATTTCAAATATATTTTGATTTATTCAATTCTATATTTTGCAAATTAATTTAAATTTTGGCATTTTCATTCATCATCAGAATTGTTTAATGAAAATCTTTAATTTTATTCTTAAGAATTTGTTAAATAATTAAGAAACCCATTCAATTCTGGGAAAAAAACTATTTTTATTCAATGGTTTTTTTAAATGTTTTGGATGTATTTAAATATATTCTCAATGTGTCATTTCGATCTTAATTATCAAAGAATTACTTTCCGAATGGCAACGCTTCTTATCTGAAATAAAATCGTTTGTTTCCCCTTTAGGAAAAATTCTATTACTGTATTTTTTAGTAAATTTCTATATCTGTTACCATAAACTGAATGAATATGATTTTGAAAATACTTCTATATATATAAACAATATAATTATATATAAATTACAATTTTTATTCACTTAAATTAACTTTTTAACATAAAATGTTGTTTTTTAGAGAAATATTTTATTTGAATAAAAATTTTAGAGGTGTATAAGAGAACTATATATTTATTAACAATAAAAATGTTAATAATGAAAATTAAATTTATTAATGAAATCGATAAAAAAATTTAAAAATATTACGCGATCAATAAAATTAATCGCATAATTAATAATAAAATTTATAATAAAATTGTGCTTTTAAATAATGACTGCCAGTATGGCATTATTTCAAATATATTTTGATGCATTAAATTCTATATTTTGCAAATTAATTTAAATTTGGCCATTTTCATCATCAGAATTGTTTAATAAAAATCTTTAACCTTATTCTTAAGAATTTGTAAAATAATTAAGAATTCCATTCAATCATGGGGAAAAAAAACCCTCTTTTTATTCTTTTTTAAAGCATTTTGGAAGTATTTAAATATATTCTGAAAGTGTCATTCCCATCTTAATTATCAAAGAATTACTTTCCGAATGGCAACGCTTCTTATTCGAAATAAAAATCGTTTGTTTTCCCTTCTGTAAAAATTCTATTCCTGTATCTTTTTTTACTGGATTTCAGAAAAAAATTCTAATTAACGCTCCCATCTGAACCATAAAATTCTTTTCTTATATACTTAAAGATATATTTTTTATTGTTTCAAATATAATACTACGAACATTCTGTAATTTAATCCGTAAGAACAGAATGAGGAATTTGTTTCCACTTTTTTTTATGGAGGGTTCTAGAAAATCCCTAAAACTTGCAGATATTAATTTTGTACTTTCCGAATAGCTCAATAATTAGAGAATTTAATATTCGAATCTAGAAAAATGAGGTATCCTCTTACCAATTAAGAAAGTTAGAAATAACCCCTCGACTACAATACTGCACGTGCCATGGATTATGAAGGGATGCACAGAACGATGCTTGCACGTGCGATGCGTAAGGTTTGTCGTACTTTCAAAATTCTTTTTTTCGTTTATTTTCGGGTGGGTGTTCTGTCCCTAATTGATCACCCATTTTTAAACCCACATAGCGTAATTTTTTAATCTGAATGCAATTAAAAATCAAAAGATTATGTTTCCTTTTATAATTACAAGACATTTTCTGTGAAGTTCAGTAACAATCTCGTTAACTGTATGCCTTTTTTTACCAAACTGATGATATGATACAAATTGGATTTTTGACAATGAAACTAGTTTTATTAAGTAAAAGTGCATGTAAAAATCAATAATAAATCAAAATTAATCAATAATAATAAAAGTAAAGATTTAAATAACTTTAATGTGTTAAAAAATCTGCTAAAAAACGATAATTTAAGACTGCCATGGCATTTAAGCAAAGCAAATGTAACAACGTAATAACACTCCTATATTCTTGAAATTTAACAAGGATGCAATCTTTGATTTCTTTTAATTATATTATTACAGATGTTCCTTATATTACTATTTCATTAAATAATTAAACATTATATTGCATTTTTTTTTTTTTTTTTTTTTTTTTGGAAGATCATATTAAAAATTTGTTTTTGTACAACTAGACCAAATTTGTGTCAGGCATTTTTAAACTCTATAAAATAGGGTAAATTGACGCTCATTTATTGTTCTTTTTCACAAATGGAATTCTTAGTTTAAATGTAGTTTAGTTCTTTAGTGCAATTTAGTTCATTTAATTGCTATTTAAATACAAACGGTTTTTCCATGTTCAAATATATTTTTTTTTCATAGAAAATCATAATATTACTTTAATTGCGAAATATCACAGACCCCAAATTCTGTCAAGTTCTCAATAATTTTTCGAATAAATCAAAATTCGAAATAATCGAAAAACCAAAAACAAATAGTGCACCACATATCTCGGTAAATTATCGGTATTTTTTGTATACAAATTGTTGATATTAATCATGATCATAGAAAAAACTAATAAATAAAAAAAAAATCAAAACAAATGACAGTTTTACCAGAAAAAATAAATATAAAAAAAGAATATTGGAAATTTTTTTTTCTTAATGTAAAGAAAATTTACAGTTTAAAAGAGCGCAATCATATAAACTGGAATAACAAGCGAGGATTTAAAAAAAAAAAAATTAGGTTTTTTTTTGGACTATGAAATTTTTATTTCAAATGTTATAAACCAAAAATAAAAGCGCTGCTAAAAATAGTAATTTAAACATAGAATAGCACTTATAAAAATCAAAAAAATTTACCATTCAATTCTATTGAAGTTTTATGATATAATTTTTAATCCGTTATGATGATTTTTTTATCTCTAAATTCATTTGACGATTTTTTTTCCTCTATGATCCATTTTAATTTTTTTTTATCTCTATGATCCATTTTGATTTTTTTTTTATCTCTATGATCCATTTTGATAATTTTTTTTTATCTCTATGATCCATTTTGATGATTTTTTTTTTTATCTCTATGATTCATTTTGATGATTTTTTTTTTTTATCCTATGATTCATTTTGATGATTTTTATCTCTATGATCCATTTTGATTTTTTTTTATCTCTATAATCCATTTGATGATTTTTTTTTATCTCTATGATTCATTTTGATGATTTTTTTTTTATCGCTATGATTCATTTTGATGATTTTTTTTTATCTCTATGATCCATTTTGATGATTTTTTCTGATCCTTCAGATCCATTTTGAAAATAAAATATTATTGCACATGCTTTGATTCTTTTGAAGAAGACATCTAAAAATTGAATTTCCCTCAGCGAGATCAAATTTGTCAAATACACATATGCGCACATACATACATACATACATATATTATATATACATACCTACACGCATACATACATACACACATTATATATATATATATTATATTTATATACATTATATTTATATATATATATATATATATCGATAGATGGATATTTTTTATAACTTTAATGGTGTAGTATTTGCACTTTCTAAAAAATACATTCTTAAACTCTAAATGTGCTACAAAATACATATATTCTGTAAAAAAATAATATTAAAAGGTACCAAAGTATTTTAGAAATCTAAATGTTAAGACAAATAACGAAAATTACACATTTTAAGCACAAATGTGTTATATTTGTAATATATTAAATGTACAACCGCTTTTTCGTATATCTGGTAACATATGCTGCACATCATCAGCAGCGCCCTATTTATACTGCTTGAACTTCGTCAGTACCGGAAGAACTGTCCTGTATGGTTGAATGTCTCACTTTTCTTTTTATTTTGTTATGGATTTTTGGATGTTTGTCTGTATATAATTAAACATACAATAAATAATTGTTGCATAACTTTGTCCATCATTATTAATACTATTGCCCTCTTCTACGCATTATGCAGGACTGAAAACTAATTATTTATTTTATTTAACATTATTTTAAAAAAGGTTAAATAATAACATACACTCGGACAATTTTTAGTATGCATAACTGTATAGAGAAAAACAAGAAAAAGGTGAAATTCTTTAAACTTGTTCAATTCTCCACGGACCGAATAAAATTCTGTCCAAAAACTTTACAAACATTTCTAACATAGTATATAACGGTCAAACGAAAAATATTGAACAAAGATGGCCCTTAAAAACTTTAAGTACCGCTTAAAAATTGTCAATCTTGTCTATTGAAGTACGAATATTTCGGCAATTCTGGAAATTTTTCGTGTTTCACGTTTCGAAACACAGAAATTTTCAAAAATCTCCAAATAGGACGAAAACTCTCTTGTTATAGGGAGATTTTCATTTATTGAACAATATTACGACACATAGCGATGTATTAGGTTGTAGAAATCCGTATTACATGGGATTTTGTTTTATTCAAAAATACAGTAACGTCTCTTTACATTGTGAATCGTTATGACGAACATTTGGATATTTCGCGCGCTCTTTTACTTTGGAAAAAAAGCATACAAACAAAATTACAAAGGAAAAAGAAAGAAAGAAAGAAAAAGAAATTTGAGGGTAGGCATAGAGTGGAGAAAAAGAATAAGAGAGGGAACGGTAATCGTTGATATAAAAAGACCACACATGCATGTGAATCGTGTAATTCAACTTAAATAAAACACATTTAACTAGTTTAGAGCACTGGTTCACAACCATCGAGGGAACCAAGGAGAGTATTAGTAGCCTCGAGTACATTTGGGGGGCTATGGCATTAAGATGGAAGAAAAATTAAATAAAATTAGAAAAACTTTTCACAGATATCTCACTTTTAGTGTAAAAGTTGCAAAGACACATTACAATTTATACATTATTTTAATTAGACAAAACAATTCAAATTAAAACAATTCATTAGACACATTCAAATTTACACATTACTTTCATTAGACACATTACCCTCTACACATTACTTTAATTAGACACATTACCCTCTACACATTAATTTAATTAGACACATTACCCTCTACACATTAATTTAATTAGACACATCACATTCATTAGACAGACTAAACTTTAATTAGACACATCACAATTACAAGATCCAGAGGGGCCTACATTCAAATTGTTAGCAAAATTAGAATTACACTATTCTGAAAACAGTAAACACTGAATCAAAAATAAGGAAAAATTCTACACATATGAATAATAAGCAAACATAATAAGTAATTTACAAACTTAAAAATGGGAGGTGAAAGGACCTCATTAGTGGAATAGCCTAGGGCCTCTTTTCATCTGAATCCGAGTCTGTTTAGAGCACTAGTTCCCAAAGTGGGGATATTGTCACCTAAGTGACAGTGGAACCATCAAGGCGAGTGTCAGTAGCCTCGGATATATTTAGGGAGGTTGATAAAGATTAGGGAGTGGTAAAAGCATAAAAATGGAAGAAAAAAATAAAATAAAATTGGAAATACTATTCGTAGATGTCTCAGTTGTAGCGTAAAAGTTGCAGACACACATCTACAGTTTATTCTGATTTATGGGCTGTAAATAAAATTTTTTAATAGCATTCATTCATTAAAGTGTGGTCAAAAATTTGATAACGTGAAAAACGAAGTCGAGGGCCTGAATGGCCGAGTGGCTAGCGCTCTGGCGCTCGGTACCACAGGTTTTGGGTTCGAGTCCCGGCGGTACCATGGATGTTTGTAGTGGTTCAGAAACCACTTTAAACTGTAGATCCCGGTCTGTCAAGCCCTCGTGAGACAGAAGATGACCGTGGAACGACAAACCAAACGAAGGCGATTGCAAATAGCGAATCCCATGATTTAAAAAGACAAAATTTTAACTGATAAAAAATGAAACAATTAAATTAAACTGAATTCATTGATAGCATCCTCTCACCTGGTTCATCTAAATTGTCTACCAGGTCTTTTTACATTGTGCCTTGTTACGACGAACATTTGGATATTTCGAGGGCTATTTTTCATAAAAAAAAAAATAATAATAAAAAGGAGGGATAAAAAAAAAAAGAAGAAAAAAAAAAAAATTTAAGGGAAGGCATAGAGGGGAGTAGAGAAAGAATAAGAGAGGGAAAGGTAATCGTTTGGATGTAAAAAGACCACACGTGCACATGAATCATGTAATTCAACTCACTTAAATAAAATACAATGCACTAGTTAAGAGCACTGGTTCCCAAAGAGGGGATATTGCCTCCTGAGTGACGGTGGAATGAACAAGGAGAACGTTAGTAGACTCGAATAATCAAAATAATAATAATAATAAAAATAAAAAGACCTTTGGTACTGAGAGGCGCCTTTTTTTTTTTTTGAGAGCAATTAACCTATTGCTGTCCAGATTCATCATTACGACTCCCACTGTTCAGCATAACCCTTTCAACTGTTTGTTTACATTTTCAATAGTTTTGTTTCATCGACAACTGGTCCCTAATTGTACCGAATTTAAATTTAAATTTAAATTTAAATTATTTTAACTTAAATTTTAATTTTTCATTTTACTTTTATTTATTTTTAGTATTTTTTAAAAAATTTTTGAGTACCATTTATTTAATTTTAGAAACTTTATCTTGTTATTTTTTTCATTACTAACATTAAGCAGTAAATTAAAATTGTAAATTGCATCTATGCATTAAGATGATGAGGTTAAGGGTTATTCTATCCCCATTGGTACTCCATAATTGTTATACTTGCCAGTTGCAAGTATATTTTTCGGGGGGTGGGTGGGATATGGCATAAAGATGGAAGAAAAAATAAAATTAGAAAAACTATTCATAGATGTCTCACTTGTAGTGTAAAAACTGCAAAGACACATTACAATTTGCACATTACTTTCTTTAGACACATTAAAATTTACATATTACTTTCATTAAACACATTACACATTACTTTCATTAGGCACATTACACATTACTTTCGTTAGGCACATTACAATTACAATTTATCCTGATTTAGGGGCTGTGATATAGAAATTTTTAATTGCATTCATTCAACAGAGGGTGAATTAAGTGTAATCAAAGATTTAAATACACAAAATTATAACTGACAAAAATTAAACTGAATTCATTGATAGCAGCGCGCCAGATTCATCTACATCATTGGCTACGAGGTCTTTTTACATTGTGTCTCGTTATGACGAACATTTGGATATTTCGTGGGGGTTTTTTTCTTAAGAAAAAAAAAAAAAAGGTGTAAGAAAAAAAAAAAAATGAAGGAAGGCATAGAGGGAAGGAGAAAAAAATTGAGTGAAGGCATAGAGGGGGAGGAGAAAAAAATAAGAGAGGAAGGGATGCAAAAGTTTTTATGCAAGAAGACCACACTTGCATATGAATCATGCAATTCAATTCACATACATAAAATGCAACGAACTATTTTAGAACACTGGTTCACAAAGTGGGGATATTGCCCCCTGAGTGACAGGGGAACCATCAGAGAGAGTGCTGGTAGTCTTGGGTATATTTAGGGAGGCTGATGAAAAATAGAGATTGGTAAAAGTATAATAAATTAATAGTTTAAAAAACTAAAAACACGCTTTTAGAGTTAATCAAACTAAAAAGTAAAAAATAATTGTTAACATACGAATAAAATGACTGACGAGAAAATGAATGTCACTGTTCTAAAAGCGTGGGGTGCTTTGAATGACATTTTTAAACTAACTCTGCATTTCGGAATGAAACTAGTGAAAATTATAACGATTGATATCGAGCACCCCACGCTTTTAGAACAGTGACATTCATTTTATTCGTATGTTAACAATTATTTTTTTACTTTTTAGTTTGATTAACTCTAAAAGTATCTTTTAGTTTTTTTAAACTATTCATTTATTTTTTACTTTTCAGTTTGATTAACTCTAAAATCATGTTTTTTAGTGTTTTTAAACTATATTATTTAAATGAGGTCCCGATACAGAGGGCTGGAACTATAGTTCTTACAATAATTTAATTGTGAATAAAACAAAGGCTAAATGCGAATATGTCGAGTCAGCTAGAATTCGAACAGAGAATCTCCTGATCCGTAGTCAGGCGCGTCATCCGTTGTGCCACTGTCCCACGTAGGTTTGAATGTCTTAGGTACTTCATTCTACATGGGTTAAATTGCTCTTCATAAGTTAAAATAAAAAAGGCACTAATCTTGGCGATCCTAATCATGATGAGATAATAAACTTATCAAACTATTTTAGTGTTGTCGGTCCTCGATAAGTCTACAACGTTTAAATTAAATCTGATCGCTTAAAGTAGGGCAAAATCGAGCCCACAGAGTCAGTTACAAACAAACATACAGGTGAAACTAATAAAAGCGTTTTAAAAATGGGAGAAAAAATAAAAAAAAAAAAAATTAGAAATACTATTCGTAGATGTCTCCCTTGTAGTGCAAAAGTTGCGAAGTCAAATATCTATCTGATTCATGAGTTATAATATAGAAATTTTTAACAGCATTCAATCATCGGAACGTGAATTAAGTGTGGTCAAAATGTGTTAACAAAAAGAAAGAAGCCGATTGCAAACCGCGAATAGTATGATTTTAAACAGGGGTGGCCAACCCGCGGCCCGCGTTGAATATTTTTCCGGCCCGTGAGATTTATCACACTTTTACAAAATATATTCATTCTATAATGGCCAAAGTAGTGAAAACCAATGTACTAAAAATACATTATGTGTGCATCCATATATTAAAATTAACGGTCGAAATGATGAAAAAATCAACTTTGATTTTAAAATAATGTTCTTGCGAATATAGGACTGATATTACCTGTTTTATTTATGACTTTACAGTTATTAATAATTAAATTATATTCTACTTACTCATGAGACGCGCACATCTTGAAACATCTAATATAACAGGTTCTATGTTTCACTTTAAGTGACCTCAACACGCAGTGACCATGACTAGATACGTGCGGTTGACTGTTGATAGCAGAGCAAACCACACTCTTAGTTAAAGTTGTTAGCACTTTTGGTTCAACTTACATCTGCGAATCGTTTTTTACTAAAATAAAATTGACCCAACACAAAACACGCTCAAACATAACGGACGCTAACATGCAACACCACTGAAGATATACAAATACCCAAATTGAAATCGATTTTCAAAAGCTAAGAGAAAGAGTGGAAAATAAATACCGCACTAGTAAAATAATTATTTATTACTGATTTCATTTTTTTTTTTATTTCGTTTATATTTACGTATTTTTTTCACCAAGCCTGAATCCTTTCTCGTTAACTGTGGCCTGTATGATAGTTTTTCCCTGGACCCCCTGGAAGTCCCCTGGGAAAAAACAAGACTTCGTACGGCCGATCCATCAGAAGATTACGATCCAAGGCTGGAGTGTGGGCCCGATTCGTGGAATTTTGCCGCACAAATTGACTAGGAAGGTGATGATGATGGATATTCAACGTAGTTAACTTATCATGTTCACACATGATAAGTTGAAATTTGCCGAGAAAATTTCAGTTTTTATATTTTTTCTATTTTATTTTTAGTGTTATATATTTCTTTACAATGTGCATTTTGTATGATTATTATTATATTATCTATGTTTACATGTAAGAATAATAGTAAACACAATAATAATAACACATTATGTTTCAATTTTTCACTCCAAAAAATGTCTATAGTGGGTCTAGATCTAATAGGGGAATATATAATTTTATATCCGACCCGCGGAGTTATGACCCATGTAAAAATTGGTCAGCCAGATCATTTGGGTTGGCCACCCCTGGTTTAAAAACACAAAATTATGACTGACAAAAATCAAACCAAGGGATGAATTCATTGATAGCAGCTCACCGGGTTCATCTTTCTCATTAGGATCATTTTTAAAGTTATTCGCATTTTTTATTTTCGTATAATCCTTCGGTATCTCAATTTCCTATGTGTAACGCGAATATTACCATGGCTGATTGCAATAAATAATTTCATAACCTTATTTTATAAGTTCTTTCAACGGTTTGTTTAATTTTGTGCAAACTCTTTATTTATTGACTCACAAACTTTTTACAGTATTTTTTGTTTGTCATTTAAAGAAGGTAATTTTTCTTCTTAAAAGGGGTGCCTTAGTTATTACTGATTTAGAGTATGTAATTGAATTTTTAATGAAATTGAGCAAAAATCGTAGGAGAAAAAAAAAAAACGGAAGCAAACAACTGTAAAATTTTTTTTTTAGGATATGAAAATTCTTTTTTTTTTTTTTTTTTTATGTTGACATAAGTAATGTTAAGTATTATGATCTCCAAATAAAACATACACACTTCGGCTGATTGTAAACACCAACTCTTTTATTCAAAATTAAAACGCATTCTTCTATATTTACATTTCTCATTAAAACAAGCACACACCTACGAGATATTTACATTTCTATGTTTTAATAATGATTTATAATCGAGGAGCCATTTATACTCTTGAGACAACAAATAGAAATTAATAAATATAAATAAATAGTTATTCGTTCTTTGCAATTTTGTTAACTGAAATCCTATCTCTTACTTTCCAATCCTTCCATTTTATAATTTCGAATCATCATCATAATTTCAAATTAAATAGCATTAAAATCTTGATAAAACTGTCGCTATATCGCTATATCACCTAGAAGTTACTTTTAATAATACATCTGAAATATGGAGCTTATTGTATAATGAACAACCTTTTTTACAGAATGAAATTATATAAAAAAAAAAAAAAAAAAAAAATCCTTAATTAATTAAACAATTAATTTTTGTTAGTTAAAAATAACTAGGCATTCTTTTCATTCTTTTTATCTACTTAGAGATATGAAAATTGAGGTTGTATAACAGATTGAATTCCTTTTAAATTTTCTATATCACAATTTAAAATTTTATCATACTTTGTACAAACATGAATACTTTTTCCTTCAATATGAAATATACATTTAAAACAAAGCATTGGCAAATTAAAGAAATAAGAAGAACTTTTTTTTTCATCCAATAGCAATGCTGAGTGTCAAGAGAGCCCAACTGAATAAAATTTCTATGCATAACGCTAAATAAAAAATGCGTAAGGAACCACTTTTGCAATAAACGGATAAAGTGTCGTTAAAATTATACATTTAATATTCTGAAGATCACATTTTAAACAAATATTTTGTATCAATTCAAGGTATTTTGATCTTTTAATATTACACATATGTAGCACAATCAGAGTAATATACGATGTACCACGGCATTACTCTACTCCACCAGCATTTTGTCACAGCTTTTTGAAAAACGAACAGCCTCCAAGGTTGGCATTCTGGATTATATGGATTTATTGGATTATATGGATTTTTGAAGCAGTAAACATTGAAATCCCAGGTACATAAACAATGAAGCAGTGGCGTAAATATGAAGCAGTGGCGATTGTAATCCCAGGCATAAACATTGAAGCAGTGGCGTAAATATTGAAATCCCAGGCATAAACATTGAAGCAGTGGCGTAAATATTGAAATCCCAGGCATAAAACCTTGAAGCATTGGTCAGGCATAAACATTGAAGCATTGGCATAAATCATTAAAATCCCAGGCATAAACATTGACAGATTCGGTTCGGCATCACTTTTGTCTAACCAAGTTCCCTTAGTTCGGTAAACCACGCAATATACACCTGTGGCATTATTAACATTTATCACATAATTTATTTTGGGGCAAAAGATAACATAATTTTATATTACAGGAGGGAATATTAAAATTTTTGAATTTTTATATTAAATTAATTACAATTAAATTTTTGACTCCTTATTAAAAATTATTAAAAGTATAAGAAATGCATTTCATTTTTCAATTCCTGCTATTAGCTCACACTCTCCCTATATATATCTTGTTCAAATTTTCAATCGTTAATAAAATGCTTTTTTACTCATCCACTGAAGTTCAAACACATTTTTTTTTGAACTTGTAGTGGAGGACACTCGATGTTAATACAGTTTTTTCAAATATTAATTCAGTAATTAAATACAATTCATTAATTTTAGTTTATTTTAGATTTAAGATGCATTATCTACCAATAGATGGCGCCAAATAAACTTAAAAAATAAATGAAAAAGGACTTTCTGCAATACAGTTTAAAAAAAAAAGTAGGAATTGACTTAAAAAAAATTTTTTTTTTTTATTACTTGTTTTTATATAAGTAGTATGTTTTTTATTTGACTACCGAATTCAATTTCTTTTTAATTTTTCTAATAATTGATTTGCTTGTTTTTTATTTTAATAAAATGCAAACAAATCACCTCGATGTATGGGCACCTCGTTTTATGACCTACTCGGATAATTCATCATCTTCCTTCGTCATATCGAGTTGGTTCTTTATTGAGCTCTTTTTCAAAAACCTCACACCATGGGTAAGATGAATCTGTGAACATTAACAAATCCTTTCGTTAAACTCAAAGAGTTAGATAGGAGATAGCAACACCTTCCTCTCATCTCCAATTTCTTACCCAAAATGTCACCACTATAATGCGACAACGGATAGCGTGGAATGGTAAACATCCCGCTTAAAAGCGGAAACGGACGAATCGATTACATGTTAAGGTTGTTAGACATATAAACGCTACGCAAAGCTGCTTTGAAAAAAAATAGTGCAATAGTATGGATTTTTTTTTACATCTAATTTTTTTTTTAATATCGTGTGCCATCTAAAATTTTAATGATTAAAATTTGGAATTATTTTTTATGTAATTAAAATATCCCCTAAATGACGTTTCCTCCCTATAGCGCAGTTATTTTTGAATTCGTCCTATTTGGCTGTTTGCCAATTTCAATTAAACTCAAAGAGATAGACAGAAGATACCAACACCTTCCCTCTTCTTCCCTTCCCTACCAAAAAGTGATCACTTTAGTCCAATCATGGATAGCGTGGAATGGTAAACATCCCGTTTAACAGCGGAAACGGGCGATTCGACTACTTTTTAAGGGTGTTTGGCAGATAAACGCTATGTAGAGCTAATTTGAAAAAAAAATAGTATATTAGTGTGGTCATCACTATAGTCTGACCACGGACAGCGTGGAATGGTAACGGCCGAATGGCTAGCGTTCTGGCATTCGGTACCACAGGTATCGGGTTCAAATCCCGGCTTTGCCATGGGTGTTTGTAGTGGTTCGGAATCCACTTTAAGCCGTAGGTCCCGGTCCTAATAGGATCGTAGAGCGCTGCGGGGGCATTGTTACTCCGCGTCCGTGGCTTACCATCAAGGTACAAGCGCCCCCTGGGTAATGGAAAGTGAGTAACATCGGTGCAGCCCTTATAGGCATCCAAAGACGTCCATGTCTGTTTGTTTGCCACTGCATTGGGAAAAAATAAGTTCATTAATCTAAAAAAAATAATGCCAAGTTGCAGATCTTTTAGCCACTAAAAAGTGTTACCAGTGCACCACGGGGAGGTAGATCTTCTGCGCACCCATAAATTCTGAATTATGGTTTGCAAAAAAAAAAAAAAAAAAATTGTAATCAAATTTTTTTTTTTGTATTCCAGATTTATTGAAAAGTGGCTTTAGTTAGATTACAGTTTTGTTAAATAAGGAAAGAAACCATCCTAAATAGCAAATCTCAGTGGTGATGATACTAATAAAAAAATAGTGTTGACAAATACAGTAGAGAATTAATTCTTTAATCACAGCTCACCAGGTTCATTCTCCTCATTAGGATCATTTTAAAATTAATTTGTAAATTTTATTTTTATATTATCCTTTATTAAATTAAACTTATGAGGACCTGATGGCCGAGTGGCTAGCACTCTGGCGGTCGATGCCACGGGGTTAGAGTCTCGGCTATGCCATGAATGTTTGTAAAAGTTTGGAATCCATTTTAAACCATATGTCCGGGTTTCTTATTAGGAGTAAAGCGTCACAGACACAATCAGACTTCTCACTCCACATCATTCCCAAACTGTAAAGGGGCAACTCAGCTCTACGCACAGCGATATGGTGTAGTGTAATAGTGAAGTGATGTGGTGAGAGAAAGAAGTGATGTGTGAAGAAAACATCTGCTGTCTCGAAATCTGGCAGTGGGCAGACGGACTCGGACCCACCCATGGGACAAGACGAAATTAATCTTCTATGTGTAATGTAAATATTATTATGGTTAGTTTTAAAAAAAAAGTTATTTTATCTTCAATGTGTCTTATTTGCAATATCTTTAATTATTATTGTACAAAAGGTAGGTGAATATTACCAGATAAAAACATGGCTTTCTATAGGTTAAAAATAGATTTCCCAAAAGGAGCTGAGTATTTTTTATTTTATTTTTTTGCCCCCTGAAAAGGGGCGACTAAACAAATAGGTTTAGGAATCCCTGATCTAAATTTTTTCCCCTTTCAGAGAATCTTTCTTGTTCTTTATTTATCGCTTTTATGGTGGGTTAACCTTTTTCGAGAATTCCCCCTGGCTACAGGTTTTAAAAAATCCTCTTACTGTTTATGGCTTTCCGAATATCTAGACTCTAGAGGAACAGAAATGTCTTTACAACACCTTTTTTCTTCTTTTCTTCAACTTTTTCTTTATTTTTATTTTCACCAATCGACTTTTTAACCCCAACCACACTGTAGCCTTTTTTCCCCCGAGAAGAGATATATCATTTCAGTTCATACTACTGTGTCCAAAAAGTAAGACCAGTTTTCAATTTAAAATTCCCGAGCATATGGCATTTCAATTTTGTTTCTTTTTTAAGTTGTTGGCACTATCCTTCACATTTGGGTGACATTTGACGTCAAAATATTCATTAGTGCTTGAGGTACGCTTGGTTTTGTCGAATCTAAAACTGATTCCGACGATTTTTTGAAATGTCTCTTCAATCGACTCAAAAAAGTGTCCCCGGAGAGGTCTTTTTGAGTTTAGAGAATAGTCAAAAAAGTAGCACGATGCTAAATTAGGTAAATACGGTTGTTGTGGAACGATATGGGTTTTTCATTTTTGGCGAAAGAGTCACGAAAAATCAATGTAGTGTGAGCTGCCGCATTTAATGTTTTCGGTACCAATCAAGATTTGAAGCGTTTGAGGCCCAAAACATTCTTTTAAAATGGAATTTTGAAATTCCAACATCATTAGCAACGTCTCTAATTGTAAATCAACAGTTTGCAAGAACCAAATCTTTCATTTTTGGGGCGTAAGCTTCGTCGGTTGAGGCTGATGGTCTAACAAAGGACTCTTCGCCTTCAAGGCGTTCTCTGCCTTCTTTGAACTGTTTTTTACCCCTTCTAAACATTTCTTTCCGATATAGGAATGCTCATCGAATGCCTCCTGCAACATTCCATACGTTTCCGCAAACAAAATTGAATGCAAGTCCTTTGCTCCAATTCATTCAGACATTTCAAAAATCATCGGAATCAGTTTTAGCGTCCAAGCGTAACTCAAACACTAACGAATATTTTGACGTCAAATTTCACACATATGTTAAGGACAGTGCCAACAACCTAAAAAAGAAAAAAATTGAAATACCATACGCCCAGGAAACTTAAATTGAAAATTGGTCTTACTTTTGGACACAGTTTCTATCGTATATATTCCTTTTCTGTATATTCTTTAACAAATGCATAATAACAACCTATCATTGAAATCTGACAATTGATTCTACATACAATTAGTGTCTTATTCTAATGAGAACAACCTGTCATTCAAATCTGACAGCAGATATTCAGTGACATGTATCATTATCCATGACAATTAGTGATTGTCTGTTCGACCTTCACATGTCAATTTCAGCCGTTATAGACCGAGACGTTACTACATGAATGTGAAAAAGCGACCATCATTGGTGTTTTTAAAAATAGGTTATAATATATTACTACAACCAAAGAAATTTATTTTCTAAACGAATGCAAGCCATTTTTTAACTATTTTAAAAACTAAAATGTAAGACTTTCAAATAAAATCTAATCTTGTAATTAAATAAATTGGAAATCAATTTAATATACTTCATCTAAAAGATTAAAAAATACGTTTTTAATCCGAGAAATTTTATTTTGATGACGTTTTTAAATGTTGGGCTGGGATATTCGTCATTGAATGTTGGGAATATTCGTCATTGAAATATTTATTTCGAAATATCATTCTTTTACTTGCTGAGTTTAGCAATCTGTATTTAAACAATTTAAAATGATTGAGAATGGAATGATTTTTTTCTAATGCAGCTGGAAAATACTTAGGCATCTATCTTAGATGCCTTAAGGCAACACTGCACAGACGTTACTCACTTTGTATTACCCAGGGGGTGCGTTTAACTTGAAGATAAACCACGGAAGCGGAGTAACAATGCCACCGCAACGCTCTACGATCTATTAGACCGGACCACAGTTTAAAATGGATTCCAAACCAAGACATACTACAAGCATCCACTGCACCGCCGGAACTCGAACCCGAGAGGCCTGTAGTACTGAGTACCAGTGCGCTGGCCACTCGACTATTCAGGCCCTTGAGAATGGAATGAAGAAATGTGAAAAACTAATGGATTGGATTTATGTTGTTTATTTTGGCAATGTGCTCAATTTAAAAATAAATTTTTCAGTATGAAAAAATTTCAGTTTATTAGAAACATTTTCAATAAAATATTTGAATTTAATACTGTAGTTATATACGAGGCAAACCATATGAAAAATAAATAAAAAAAAAAAGGAACAAAAATAAATACACTAGCGGGTTTTTTTTTTTTTTTTTTCTTTCCTGTTAAGTGTGGTTTGATGGCTAACATAGTCTCTCAGGTTGGTATCCTGGCTCTGGCATGGATGTTTGTTAGTGGTTTGGAATTCACATTAAACTATAGATTCCGGTGTAATTAGCCTAAAGTATGCACACAAAATGATCACAGAGCGACAAACCAAACTTTCTAGGTAACTATACCCAAGTTAAAATTTTCTAGCCACAGACTGATATAACAACTGATTATGTTACACATAAGTCAAAAATGTTTTAGATATCAGAAACATAATTTCTCCCATACGATATAAATTAACTTATTCTCATTTCTAAATACTTCGAAAAATCTGATTGCTAAGTTCTACAAGCAAATTTTCGTTAAGAAACGTAATTTATTCTTGATTCTTGAATTAAAAAAAAAGGGAAACCTTACATAGAGAACTTCATTTATGGTATATGTTCAGTTTGATTTCTAGCAAGGATGTTTGATAAAGCATACATCTAAATTATTAAAAGATTTTATCTGTTATTTTTACGTACTAATACTTTTTAGCGCTTAATATATTTCGTAGATGAATCAATTGATACAGTTCTACCATCTATTGAGTTTAAGTAGACATCTTGTTAAAAGATGAAAATGAATGAATTGGTAACTTGTTATGGATGCTAGTAAAAAATAATAAAATGATAAAAAAAAGCTCTACGACGAAATTATATTTCTCCCTTCTTACGTGTAGGCTGGTGACCAACTGGCTAGCGCCTGGCCTTTGATACTTCAGATTCGAAGCTAGCGGTGGGCATGGATGTTTGTGAGTGATTCGAATCTACGTTAAACTGTAGGAGCCTGTCTAATTAGCGAGAGTGTAAAAATGACCGTAGAGCGACAAGCAAAACCCCCTCTTACGCCGCTATGTTTGATTCAATCTGAGTATACCACTTGTAAGTTTTTCATTGGATAACTAATCAGATTATATTCCAGTGAAATGGTACAATCTTGGCACATTGCAATATGAAACTAACTCTTATTTTGACAAATATACTAGTTTAATTTATTAGGCATCATATTAAAAAATTTTATTGTGCTCGAGCTGGAATTCTGAAGTCAAGTATTTTTGGAATTGCTCTTGGATAAAAAGCTAAATATATGAGAATCAAATATATATGTAACTGTCACATTTTGAAAAGAGATTTATTTATACATTCCATTTGTAAGAAGGTAGTTCCAGCCCTCTTTCCTCTGTAAATAAAGTCGCTCTATGAAAAGGGATGCTATTTTATAATGTAATATCCTGCATGGAGAATTGTTGCAAAAAAACGAATTAAAAACACAGTTTCGGAACATCAAACTGTCCTGTTTGGAAAAAAAGAGAATAAAGTATGTAATAATATATATATATATATATATATATATATATATATATATATATATATATATATATATATATATATATATATATATATATATATCTCCATATATATACACACACACACAGGGAGTCCCAAACTGAGTATGCACCTAAACATGTAAAGTTATGTTTTTACCTAACAAACTAAATTTTATTATAAGAAAATCGTGTTTTTACTGTTAATACTATTTTGTTCTCCTCTTCCAATGTATAAAGAAAAATTATGAAATTGAATTTTTTTTTAAAATACGAATAACTATGACACGTGGAGAAAACTTCTACACCACAAAATTGAGTATACACCTTTGTTAATTTCTATGAAAATAGTAAATTAATATTTAATCGTATATCCTTTTGCCTGATCACAGCTTGCAATCTTTTTAGGCATAGATTCCACCAGCTTTTTGTTGCTTCAACTGAAATTTTTTCCGCTCTTATACCATCTTTACTCTTCTTACATCATATTTATGGGCAGATTTTTTTCCAACTGAGGCCATAAATTTTCTATGACATTTAATTCTGAAGATTTGGTGGAGCATATAGCTGCTGTTTGCAGTGATACAACTTGAATACAACTTGACTATTTTCGACGTTTCAGGTCAATCTTCGTCTTGCTGGAAGACGAAGATTGACCCAAGTCCTACTTTATTGTCCCTTTTTTGTACATTATTCCTTATGATGTCAAAATACAGCATTCTATCCATAATGCCATCAATGAAAAACAAGTTCTCCTACTCTCCTGCTGCCATACAACCTCAAACGGGACGGATCCACATACTGTTCCATCTCCGACGATGCTGTGTTCCTGGGATCTGGTTCTTTCCCGACTTTTCACTTTGTAGCCTCAGTCGTTCCTGTACAAATTGAATTTGCAAATTGAGTTTGTAGAACCGAACAGTGTTCCAGAATGATTTTGGTTTTGAAATATGATTTTTTTCCAAAAGAAAGTCTTTTTTTTTTTTTTTTTTTTTTTTAATAACGTAACTTATAAGTGGCTTTCTCATTGGAGTATGGCCGTGAAATCGCATTATGAACACGTCTAACTCTATGTTTAGCTGAAATGCTTCTTTTAATTTCTGATTATATCGACGATGCAAGTTTAGGAGGCTTAACTTCGCATTTTTCTCTATTGAACGTATAATCTTCCCCTTGCGGTAGCGCATAAAATTTCTTTACGCCTTTTCCTGAATATTGGCCAGAGACCCTAAGTTTCCGATACATTTAAATTATTTTTTGGACACAACCATGACTTTTCCCCAATTAACGAAGCAATTTTTCGAAGAGATTTGCCATCTTTTGATCATTTTTTGACTAAACAACGTTCCGTTCTAGAAGTTTCCCCTAGAGTTCATCACGCTATTTTAAGATTGAAAAACAATAATTACATTCATGAAAAACAATTATAACGTTTATATTCTTCGTTCTCAACTATAATAATACTTTAAAGAATTCCTTTAAAAAATGTGGCAGGAAACTTACAAATTCGTTAAGTGTATACTCAAATTTATGACATCTTTTTTGGTAAAGTGTCATATCCATTTCTATTATGAAAAAAAAAGAAAGGAGGAAAGCAATTTTTCAATTATTTCTATTAGCTCACACTCTCCTATATATATCTTGTTCAAATTTTCAATCGTTCATAAAATACTTTTTATTCATGCACTCAAGTTCCAATACATTTTTTTAACTCATTTACATTTTTACATCATTTTCATTAACTCATTCATTAAATTTAATTAATCAATTTTAGTTTTTTTTTTTTTTAGATTTAAGTTGCATATATATCTACCCAGATGGCGCCCGATAAACTTAAAAAAATGAATGAAAAATTATTTATAAAGGACTTTCTGCAATAGAGTGAACAAAAGTAGGATTTGACTTAAAAAAATTTTTTTTATATATTACTTGTTTTGTTCTGATAGTGGGGTGACAGGGTAAGAATATCGGCACTGGAAAATTCGCTTTATTTCGAAGTAAAGTTAGCTTGTTATTCATAAAGTATTTCAAAGTTTCAAAAGTGTATGCTCAATTTGAAGCCCACTGTATATATATATATATATATAAAGGGAGAGAGACGATAAATGAAAAAATATCGATTTTATCCCAAACAGCATGGCAATTATGGGATGCGTAATACATCTTACACATATGCTCCAAGTGGGTCAGAAACTTGCAATTTTGAACAAACTTGCAAGAAGTGACTACATTATTCTAAGTACAGATTATATGAAAATTACAACTGCTGGGTTATATAAAATAAGCATTGAATATTTAGAGCAGAAATTTTTTTTTCGAATCATACATAATTGACGAATTAATATCAAAATATCTATGTGGAAAAGACTGAAAGTGTAATGGACTGTAATGTGATTGAAAAGGATTTATTAATTGTAACCCAGATACAGAAGTATTTCAAAAAGACAATTCACTTATTTCTAATACATTCATTTGCATAACATCGCAAAAGATTACCGTATGGAAACCTAGAAAGATTTTATCATAAGTCATTGTATATACCAAGGCATTGCATTCATACCAATGGTTAGAATTTTATGAACTTTTGTATAATTATTATTGAATATATTTTTATGTCTACTCAGCACTAATACTAAAGGAACTCAATCTCTTTTTCTCTTATACTACTGTGTCCAAAAAATTAAGACCAATAAGTAGTTTTTAAGTAGGTAATGAACATAAGAACGAATCGAATCTAGAGCCCTTACAAATAAATGGCACACCCACCCCAACCATTCGGCCATGGCACACCTCGGGCGTTGTCCGCTGTACTACCGTGCCCAAAATGTAAGACAAATTTTCAATTTAAAATTCCCGGGACTAATGGAATTTCAATTTTTTTTTTTTTAGGTTGCTGGCACTGTCCCTGATATGTGTGGAAAATTTCACGTCAAAATATTCATTAGTGTTTGAGTTACGCTGGGCTTTGTGAGATGCTAAAACTGATGCCGGAGATTTTGAAATGTCTGAATGAATTGAGCAAAGAATTTTGCATTCAATTTTGTTTGCAGAAACGCATAGAATGTTGCAAAGGCATTCGGTGAGCATTCCTATAACGGAAAGAAAAGTGGTATAAAGAGTTCAAAAGAAAGCAGAGAACGCGTTGAAGACGGAAGACCCACTGGTCGACCCTCAACCTCAACCGACAAAGCTCACGTCCAAAAATTAAAAGTTTTGTTGCTTACCCAAACCGTCGATTTACAATTAAAGACCTTGCTGATGATATTGGAATTTCAAAGGAACTGTCAATTCTATTTTGGGCCTCAAACGCATCAGATCTCCGATTGGTACTTGAAAGCACTGGATGCGCCAACTCACACTGCATAGATTCTTCGTGAACTTTTGGGCAGCTGTAAACCCATATCCTTCCACAACCACCGTTTCACCTGATTTATTACCGTTACGTGACTTCATGAAAAGCTTTCCCTAAACTCTGCAGGGACCCTCGGAGGATTGGAAAAAGTTGCATAAGTGCGTGTCCGAAGGGGGGATTGTTGAAGGCGATGGGAAATAAATTTATTGGAAGATAAATAAAGTTTTTGGAAAAAAAAAAAAAGGGTCTTACTTTTTGGGCAAGAAATAGTAAACAAGTTACAGCCAGACCAGGTACAAACATACTAGAGAATCCAATTTCAAAAACAGGAGTTAATGACAAAAATAACTTTTTTTAAAAATGAACAGAATTATCAAGAATTTTATTTTTTTTTTGAAATCCACATCAAATTTACTTAAATTTGTTCTTCAGAAAAATATAACATTATTAAAAATATAACATTGTAAACCCAGAAAATAATATTTTTTTCCTGGGTTTTTGCCAATAAGTTTAGAGTATTGATTCGTGGGCGATGTTATTTCGTGTCCTTGATCACTTTTTGTTTCCCTTGACTACTTTCAATGTTTCTTATTGGTTTTATTAGTTTTCTTTAATTTCTTTCACAAACTATTTTTTATTGGTTTATTTTAATTTCTTCTTATTATTTGCTTTTTTTTTTTTTATTTAATCAGGGTTTTTTCAGATCGTTTTTTATCGAAATGCTTTTTTTTTATAAAATCGTTTGGAATTCAAATAATTTATTTTTAATTTAAAAATTAAGTTTTATTTTCAGTTTTGAACGATTACTTAAGGTATATGAATATCAATCTTTTCTTTTGGTTATTTCATTTGCTGTTATGCATTTTGTTCTTACATTAAATTCTAAATTTTATAGGTAACCCTCCATATCGTCGCAGCTGATTAATTATTATTTTATCCGTATTATTCCTCATAAATAAATAAATATGAAGAAATAAACTCCACTTCAATACACATACTATTACCTGAAATTAGAAAAATATCCCGTTTTGATGAGAGAAAAAGTATTGCTATCATTAATCATGACATCCAGTATGTAATAAGATAATTCACACGGACTCTACGATGGATTTAATAAAAACATTAAAAAAATTGAAACGTAGACAGTAATTTTTCTTAAGTTAGTAAACATTCCAATCTCTTGATTAAAACTGAGTAACAATAACGGTAATTATCCATTTGCATAAAGTAATTCATTCTCATCTTTCATTTTATGCCCCTTCTTAACATTGTAAACTATGCTGATCTGTCGAAGAGATCTTCAAAAACTTTTTGACACATGATGCTCAATCTGATTGATGTTTTCGTCTAGAATGACTATTTTTCGCTTATCACTATTATCTTTACATTGTATATATTCTATCGCAAAATAGCAAAGTTCACATTCCAAAATAGACTGATGCGCGATTGCAATAGGTCGCTAGCAAATGGTAATTAAATCATTAACAGTTTATTAACTAATGGTAATTAAATCATTAACACTTTTTTTAACTAATGGTAATTAAATCATTAACAGTTTTTTTAACTAATGGTAATTAAATCATTAACAGAAAAAAAAAAATTTTTAACTAATGGTTTTAATTAAATCATTAACAGTTTATTAACTAATGGTAATTAAATCATTAACAGTTTATTAACTAATGGTAATTAAATCATTAACAATAATGGTAATTATCCATTTGTATAAGATAATTCACTTCTCATCTTTCATCATGTCCATCACCTTAACATAGTAAGCTGTACTGATATATCAAAGACATCTTCAAAAGAAAAAAAAAAAAAATTTGATACATGACGCTCAATCTGATTGATGTTTTTGTTCAGAATGAATATTTTTTTTCCTTATCTAGGTCAGCTGTTATCTTTGCATCTCTATTCTATCACCAATAAGAGCAAAGTCCACATTCTACAATAGACTGATGCGCGATTGCAATAGATCGCTAAATGCTAGCAAATAATTAATCCTCTAATAATTTATTAACAAGAGTTAATTACCATTGTTGTTAATAAATTGTTGATGAGTTAATTACCATTATTGTTAATAAATTGTTGATGAGTTAATTACTCAATCAACAATTTATTAACAATAATGGTAATCATAACTATAACAACAATGGTAATTCAAACAGATTTATTAACAATAATGGTAATTATCCATTTGTATAAAGTAATTCATTTTTCATCTTTCATCTCGTGTTCCACCGTAACATAGTAAGCTGTACTGATATATTAAAGACATCTTCAAAAGAAAAATTTGATACATGATGCTCAATCTGATTGATGTTTTTGTTCAGAATGACTATTTTTCCCCTTATCTAGGTCACTGTTATCTTTTGCATCTCTATTCTATCACCAATAAGAGCAAAGTCCACATTCCACAATAGACTGATGCACGATTGCAGTAGGTCGCGAAATGCTATCAAATGATGAATCCTCTAACAATGCTATTAACAATAATGGATTAACTCATTAACAGTAATGGTAATTTATTAACAGTAATGGTAATTAACTCATTAACAGTAATGGTAATTAACTCATTAACAATAATGGTAATTATCCATTTGTATAAAATAATTCATTTTCATCTTTCATCTCATGTTCCACCTTAACATAGTAAGCTGTACTGATATATCAAAGACATCTTTTCAAAAAAAAATTTTTTTTTTTTTTTTTTATACCTGATGCTCAGTTTGATTGATGTTTTCGTTCAGAATGACTATTTTTTTTTCTTATCTATGCCACTATTATCATTACATCTCTATTCTATCGCCATTCGGATCAAAGTTCACATTCGAAAATAGACAAATAGGCGATTACAATAGATCGCGAAATGCCTATCATTTAATCCTTTAACAATTTATTAACAATAATGTTAATTAACTCAAAAAAAATTATTAACAATAATGGTAATTAACTAAAAAAATTATTAACAATAATGGTAATTATCCATTTGCATAAAGTAATTCACTTCTCATCTTCCATTTCATGTCCCACCTTAACATTGTAAGCTGTGATGATATCTTTGTCACTATTATCTTTCCATCTCTATTCTGTCGCCGTTGAGCAAAGTCCACATTCTACAATAGACTGATGCGCGATTGCAATACCGTCGCTAAATGCTAGCAAATGACGAATCCTCTATTAATTAAAAGTGTCATGTATTGGTAAAAATGTAAAATTTCAACAAATATTTAGAGCTGAGAATGCAGTTTATATTAAATTAATAAGCGAATGAGAAATTTACAAATTCTAAACAGATTAAAATTTTTATAAAAATCAACTATCCAATTCAATATTCTGGAAATGATAAAGAACAGTAAACTAAAAATCTAATTTATTAACGTGTAAAGTAAATTTATTGTGCAATATATTCATAATCATGACGCGAATGGGTGATACCTTTTCTATTTAACAAAGAGCCCCAGGGGTGATGCTATCAGCGAAGTTATTTAATTTGGCTTTGCATATAATAGGACCGATATACAGAAGGCACAATCTTCAGCCATCCAGCGATCTGCCCTTATGCTGACGATCTTGTGATTATTTCAAAAAAACCAACAAATTTTGAAGGAATTTTCCTATAGGCTATTCAGGCTTCAGTCTGGGAGCCTCAAGATCCAAGGGGCTACATTCAGGGTGTTATCCAAATTAAATTACACTATTCTAAAACACTGAATCAAAAAATAAGGAGAAATTCTACATGACTAATAAACAAACACAATAGGTAATTTACAAACTTAAAAATGGGAGGTAAAAAACCTCATAAATGGAATAGCCTAGGACCTCTTTTCATCTAAATCCGGCCCTGCCTTTGAGTTAATAGCAGGAGCCCGCCTTCTAGCGGTATGTGCTCACCAACTAAGTTGAAAATGAATCATCCACTTCTCATGTTGGCAGTACACTACCTCTTCTCCCCTCTCTAAGCAAAACACTGCTAGAAAAATGGAGCCTTTTCAGACAGGAAACTACTCAAAGGTGACCTCTGTCATCACCGCGAGAAAACCCTTTAGTTCTACCGCAGTTGCTCTACTGAATTAGCGCCCAATACCTCCTCCTTGCGAAATAGTTGGACAATAGGCAGAGGCGCAGCAATTGATCTTCCACGCCAACCCCTTTTTGAGAAAGAATTTTCCATTATCATCAATAATATCAATTGGACTGTTAAACTGCAATCTCGATCCTGCCTTTCTAAATAGACAAAGCACTGGGGGGATAAGGGCGACGTCTGCGCCCAGGCAATTTACGGCTTTCAGGTCTTCGCTATTTGTAAATTCTGGAATATGCGAAAGAGGATTGTTGATTATAACTTTGCGTATTTCTGATTTGCGGCTGTTTATTATAATAATTTGTTATTTATTATATGTGGTTAAAATATTATTATCACATTTTTACTACAAGGATAATTTTTTTTATTATATAGTAATATAATTTATTATCAACCTTAATAATTTTGTTTTATGTTTTGCACCAATATACTATTCCATAAAAAATTACCTTGTTTTTGTGGAAGAATATTTATTTAGAATCAAGTATAGAAATAAAATTGAAATTCAGCTAGTTTGCAAACAGATTGTTTTGATTTTTACCCTACTATTTTATTTAAACCGGGAGTAACAGCAAATGATCTTGCGGGCCACTTTGAAAATGCATTCTAACTCCATAGACCGCACATATAAAATTATCTATCCCCATATTAGATTTAAACCCACTAAAGACATTTCTTTTGGGTAAGAAAAATTGATACATAACGAGTTATTATTTTGTGTTTAGTATTATGCTTACACATGTTACATAGATAATATAATATAATGTTACTAAACGCATTGTGACAGAAATATATAATATTAAAGTAAAATATAAAAAATATATAATACATAAATGAAATAAAAAAAATGAAATCATTAAAAAATATTTATTTTTACTTTCGTGCGATATTGTTCTCCACTCATTTGACTTAGCTTTTGCAAATCGATGCGCGTGCATCATCAGTTCACTTAGATATAATTTAATTATTCTACGCACTCGTGACTTATAAACTCATAAATAAAACAAGCAATGCATATGCTGAGCAAAAAGAATATCATTTTAAAATCAAATTGAATTTTTCTCAAAATTTCGACAGCTAATTTTTGAATATAGGAATACCCAAATAATGTGTTTTTAATGCATTGGTTTTCACTTCTTTGGCCATTATAAAACAAATATATTTTCTAAAAGTGTGATAAAATCTCGCCGGCCGGAAAAATGTTGATGGCAGGCCGCCGGTTAAGTGATGTGACGAACTTGATATTCAGAAAAGCATTCGACAGAGTTTGGATTGACGGATTACTACTTATAAACTTATTCTCAATTTTCCTCCTCATGATTAAACTTATTCGCTCCCATCTTATAGAACTTTTACTAGTAAAGTAAACAAAACTCTCTCATTTATTAAAAATATTATGGCTCGTGTTCCTACTACTACTACACCACACCACATCACAAAGTTAATTTTTAAATCTATGGATGCACATATAATGTTTTTAATACATTTGTTTTCACTACTTTAGCCATTATAAAATAAATATATTTTATAAAAGTGTGATAAATCACGGTCAGAAAAATTTTTCAAGGCAGGGCCGCAGGTTGGCCACCCCTGTTCTAAACTATACCAAGGCGTTATTTATCTTTAAATTCTCGACCAATCATAAATACAGTCAGAGTCTGCCTCGATCAATAGCTGGTTTCAGTTGAACTTATTTATCTCCTCATTTTTAAATTTAAATGTTATTTGTCTACTTTCTTAATTCATTTTATGATGCAAACTTTTAATTTTTCCTTTTTAGAAAATTATTCAATTACTTCTAATATGATCTGTACTAAAATAATAATGATGACATTTTTTTGTAATTTTTCATGTACTTCCGTGATATGATTATCAGTTATTCACGTGTAACTTTTTTGTTAAAAAAATAATGCTAGTATGTTTGGTATGTAAAATAAATACGCATACAATGTCTTATATTTCTTATTTTAATGGCGATTTGCTATGTGAAAAATAATGCTGCACCTTTAAGAACAATTATTATTTATTAATTATTATTATTTGTAAGTTTTACATAACATTGCAAGTTAACTTAAATAAAAGCTTTTGAAATAAATATTTATTGTGTTGCATGATGCATAACGAAATTAACCTGCTTTTTAATATTAACTTATACTCTTACTTATTTTTTTTCGTACTTTTTTTTATCACGGTGTTCATACAAGAATAACATTATCAAATGATCACGTACTTCTAATTTTTATCCTTGCAAATACCGGAGAGGGAGGCTAGTGAACTCAAGAAAATTAACAACCTGGACTTGGAATACCACCATATTCACATATGATAATAATAACAATAATAATAATAATAATAAAGAAGCAAATTGCACAGCTATACATCTTTTAAGCATTTTACAAATATTTAGTATATGTCACTAATTATTTATGAAACATTGACTTAATTTGGCTCAACAGGCAAATGATTTAAGAACTAAAACTTTACAACGGCTATCATCAGTAAGTTTTCCAGTTTAAGTATCAAAGGTATTTAATATATTATTCATTACTTTCCACCTTTGCTATTGATTTTCGTCAATTTCAATTACATCTTAAAGACAACAACATTAAAGTAATTTGATTGTTGAAAATCGTCTCTTGGCTTTTTGAATAACGTTTTCAACCAATTGACTTAATCATAAGGCGTATTTACGTAAGAAAATAGCCAATATAATATTTTTCTCCAAATGTTGGGGAAATATGGTTCGGTTTTCCGCTCTACTGTTATTTTATGCACACTTTAGGCAGATCCGGACCTACAGTTTAACGTGGATTCCGGGCCATTAATAAACATCCATGCCAACGGCAGGATTCGAACCTGTTTACCAAAGGCCAAAGCGCTATCCAATTAGATTCTTACGGAGTTCAGAGATGCAAAAATAGATAAATGAAGGATTTGGTTTGTCCCAAGTTTTTTGTTTTTGTTTGTTTGTATATTTTTAAGCTAATTAGACCGGGACCTATAGCTAGTTTAACGATTCCGAACCAGTAAAAAAACATCCACGTCACGTGTGAGTATCCACGAAAGCACAGAGTGCTAGCCAATTGGCCATCAGGCTGTAGATTAATGAATTGAAACTAGTTATTCTAAACAAAATAGATGAAAAGCCGGTATCCAAGAACACTATGAAAGGGCGTTCAACATATCGCTTTTTGGTGAAATATCATGCAGATGCTGTTGCCCACCTCATCACGCCACAATTATAACTGGTAATCTTTTGAAGGAATTTCAGATGTTGATGAAACATTAAAACAGGGAACAAGATCAAAGCTTTAGTTTAATCAAAGATACACATTCAAATATTAGAAAACATAGTATGGAAACGGAACAAATTCCAAACAGGATTATAGCAGGCCCTATATTCCTGTTTTTACCGGAAGCGTACAAATCTCCTACAAAGAACTTAAAAATATGACTAGCATTCATTTGCTGTTTCTAGCATACTCCATTTTTAACAATAAACAATGCAATTATTAATCATTTTAATACCCGAGATATGCTTGTCAAGCTGTAGTTCGTGTCGTTGCAACAGGCAAGGATTTGTGAGTCATCGTCAAAGGACAGACTGGGTAAAAGCAATTCTGAAACTACAATTTTAGCAAGTAGTTTATGATATGCAATAATTAGAACTTGCCAAAGATGGTGTTAAACAGATGCAACAAACAGCAAAAGACAAGGAAGTCATTATGGTTCAAAAAGCCATTGATTTGCAAAGGTTAGTTGAGGCAGTGATGACTTTTTATAATGTTGATCGACCTGCTATAGTAGTTGTCATTCCCCATAAGTTTAATAATAGAGACATAATGAATATATCGGAACACACTATTCATTCCCACTTTTAAGTGTATTAGTATCATAATATTTGTATTACACATTATCGTCAACTTTTCATAAATTTAGATGCATGCTCTACATAAATTCATTATCATCAGCGCAAATGCCCCATGTTGGGCTAAAAGCCATCTGCCTACTGGGCAGATTTCGACGAGAAATGTTTTCCTTTTTACGAGGTAGGGTTGTCTGCCTTACACCCAACACTCTGCAGTCATATTTGACCAGAGGCCTGATGGCTGAGTAGCTGGCGCTCTGGCGCTCGATACCACACACTTGGATTCGAATCCCGACGGTGCCATGGATGTTTGAAGTGGTTCGGAATTCACTTACAGCCGTAGGTCCCGATCTCATATAACCGTAGAGCTTCATGGAGCCCAGTCAGATTTCGAACCCACATCATTCCCAAACTGTAAAGGGCAACGCAGCTCTAGGCACAGTGATGTGGTATGGTGTAGTAGTAGTACTCATATTAGACCGTGGCCTACGGTTTAAAAATGGATTCGAACCATTACAAACATCCAAGACATCGCCGGGACTCGAACACGAAACCTGCGGTACGGAGCGCCAGAGCACTAGTTCTTGGCCATCAGTCCCCGCTGCATTAATGTAAATCAGTAATTCTCAAATTGAGATCCGTTTGGGCAATTTGTGATTGCCGTGTCGTTGTTTTTCATGGTGAAATAATGAAGATTGGGGGTCTGATGGCCGAATGGGTAGCGCTCTGGCGATCGGAACCACAGATTTTGGGTTCGAATCCCGGCGGTGCCATGGATGTTTGTAGTGGTTCGGAATCCACTTTAAGCCAGTCCCTGTCTAATAGGATAGTAGAGCGTTGTGGAGGTAGGCTGTGGACAGGGGTGCCTCCCACACTATCTTTAAACTACACGTGCCCTCTGAGTAGTGATAAATGAGTAACACATGTACAGCCTTTACTTATGGCATATAGACTAAATGTCTCTGTCATACCAGTTGCATTAGAAGAACAACATAATGATGATTGTACCTTAGATGCTCTATTATATTAATTGATAGGTCTATTTAAACCAGCTTTTTAATTAATTATGTAGATTAATTTCTCTAGTGTTGTCAATTAAAAAGTTATACTGATACATTAACATCACCAAAAAATATTAACACTAAAAGATAATTAAAAAAATAAATAACGAATAAACTTACCTTGAGCAATAGACAGCTGAGGAATTTCTTGTGTCGAAATTTTCCGAATAGGAATTAATAACCAGATGCACGAAAATGTATCCAACAAAAATAGTTTTAAAAACTTTTTCTGAGGCAAAATATTTAACGTAAGTTAGATGAAAAACTTATTTAACAATGCACTATATACAATGTGTCGAAATTTTCCGAATAGAAATTAATAACCAGATGCACGAAAATGCATCCTACAAAAATAGTTTTAAAAACTTTTTCTGAGGCAAAATGTTTAACGTAAAGTTAGATGAAAAACTTATTTAACAATGCATTATATACGATAACGTTTCACACTCTCTTTCTATAAATGCAATGCCTTTTTAATCCGAATGTTTCTAAGCGAAATGCAATACGTTCAAAACACGAACCTCCCTTCACATGGAACGGTTAAAATCGCTCCCGCCTTATACCTCAACTGAAGTGCTCAAGAGTACTTCACCTTTCCATAATAGCTAGTATTAGAATTTATAAGTCAGTCAGATGAAACTAGATGGCGCTGTTTCTAATTTTGGCTATTATTATTGAATTCCCAAAAGAAATGTAACCTTTGAACTGTTAATGTAAATTGTTTTAATTTGTATAAAATAGAAAGGCGTCAACCAAAGTCCATCGACCAAATGTTTGTCCAAACTCCTTTTGAGAATGAAGTTTGAACTAAGCCAAAGAAAGTGAAGATGACAAACTTGATATTCAGAAAGCATTCGACAGAGTTTGGATTGATGGATTATTATATAAACTTATTATTCTCAACTTTCCTCCTCACTTGATTAAACTTATTCGCTCTATTTTACTCACAGAACTTTTATTGTTAAAAGTAAATAAAACTCTCCCATGTATTAAAAATATTATGGCTGGTACTCCACAAAGTAGTAAACTTTCACTTCTTCTTTTCTATATTTTTATTGCTGATATCTCTATACACTTAACCAGGGGTAGCCAACCCAAATTATCTTGCGGGCCACTTTGAAAATGCATCATAATTCCGAAGGCCGCATATAAAATTATATAATCCCATATTAGATTTAGACCCACTATAACATTATTTTGGAGTGAAAAATAGAGATATAGTGAGTTGTTATAATTGTGTTTACTATTATTCTTACATGTAAACATAGATAATATAATAATAATGATACTAAACGCACATCGTAAAAAAATACATAACACTACAAATGAAATATAAAAAATATATAAATATAAATGAAATCATAAAAATATTTATTTTACTAGTGCGATATTTGTTTCTCTCTCTCACTACTTTCACTTAGCTTTTGCAAATCGATGCGTGCGTGCATCATGAGGTCGCTGAATATAATTTAATATAATTCAACTCATAACTGTAAACTCACAAATAAAGCAGGCAATATATATCCTATATTCGCAAGAATATTATTTTAAAATCAAGTTAGTTTTCTCATAATTTTGACAGTTAATTTTTGAATATAGGGATGCACACATAATGTATTTTTTTAATACATTGGTTTTTACTACTTTGGCTATTATAAAACAAATATAGTTTGTAAAAGTGCGATAAATCTCTCGGGCCGGGAAAAATGTTGAAGGTGGGCCGCGGGTTGGCCACCCCCTAGTTTAAACTAAAGCAAAGAAAATGATGGTGACGAACTTGATATTCAGAAAGCATTCGCCAAAGTTTGGATTGATGGATTACTACATAAACTTATTATTCTCAACTTTCATCCTCGCTTGTTCAAACTTATTCCCTCCTATGGTCAGGGCAATATATATAAAAAGATCTGCTGGATTTAGATTTCAATTAAACACGATTAAAAGATGAACATATATATTTAAAAGACTTTTTCGAATGCTGGGCACTTTTTACCTGTTATTGACAACTGGAATTTTAGATGTGTAGCAAATTCAATGTTACTAAAGTGTGCCTTAGAGGTTCGAACCTTACTGAAATGTATGTAAATAGCTATAATTTGAATTATATAGAAATGCTCCAACCAAAGTCCATCGACAGAATACTGATGATCACGGCAATAGACAAAAAGTTAGAGATCTGCTAGATTTATGATCTCAACTAAATACGATTAATGAATGAACATATTTGTTTAATTAAAAATATTTTTTTCGAATGCTGGACACTTTTTACCTTGCCATTTGGTAACTAGAACTGAAGATGTGTAGCAAATTCAATTCTACTAAAGTGTGCCTTGTGAGGTCTGTTATGGTGCGTCAACATTTTGCGGGTGTTCGGAGTTTTCTCTTCTCCCTTTCTTTTGGGTGATGGCTATTAGCTAGCGCTCTGTCTTTAGTACCACAGGCTTCATGTTCGAACCTGGCGATGACATAGATGTTTATGGAGTGGTGAAGTATCACCGCTCAAACTATAGGTTCCGGTCAAATTAGATTAAAGTGTGCAAAAAATGACCGTAGAGTGACAAACCAAACCTTCTTTATTATTTTTATCCAATTTTTAGGTCTACAGATTTATCTTTCAAATCGCCGCCATAGAAAAGGATTTTTTTGGTCCAGTTTTGATTTTGAATCCAGCTGCCTTAATTCATTTCAATGCTACCATATTTAATCTGTTGATAAGATTAATCTGCTAATTTGTCTGGAATTATTTTATAAATGTTTCTTTTATTTGTGACATCTAATCAGTTTAACGTTATGAGATGTCTTAGTTTCTAGGCAAATACGATGCTTTTTTATATCGTTACTGTCATTCAGTAATAATAAAAACAGACCGCACATTGTGGGTGTCATGTCAACTTATATTTAAAAATATTTAATATATTTCGCGTGCTATAGGATTTTAACGCGTATATATTTGTCAATGTCTGAAAACTTCTTACTCTCTTGTAAATGTGTGTCGGCTTTGATCACGACGATCAGTTTCCGGTGGGTACAAAACCCTGATCATTGCTGGCCTGGGTTCCAGCCCAGCTTCAAAAAACAAGTAATAAACCAGTGTCATCCGCTACAAGTTCAAAAATTGTATTTGAATTTGAGTGGATGAATAAAAATATTTATGAACGATTGGAAATTTGAACAAGATATGTATAGGGAGAGTGTGAGCTAATAGAAGGAATTGAATAAAGGATGTTGTACGATCTGTTTGACGCATTCTTTTTGGAGCTATTTAGCCTCTGGGGGCCTTCAATGGGTAAATACAGTTGAAACCAACAAAAATTGCTCAGTATATACTTACAAATATAATAAAATTAACTTGCAATCATACACAAATAAAAAAAAAATAAAAAATATTTAAAAATCAAATTAAAATTTTGCGCGGACGTTTTAAGTCATAATTGTCAATGTAAGAGTCAATCTTCAGATTGCAGTATTTTCATGATTCATAAGCGTGTCAAAAAATTGAATAGAGATGTGTTTAAGAACATCTTTTAAAGGAATGCTAATAGTTTTATAGATATTAGAATTGCATGAACCATAGAAGTGGAGGTCATCTGTCGAATAGTGATATTTTTGTAAAGTTTCAAGCGTTTTTTAAGTTAGATTTAGCTGCATAGGACCAGAACGGGTAAGCGTACGTGAGAATTGGGCGAAGCATAACAGTTTAAAGAAGAATTTTGTTATCTGTGGTAAAGGATGTGTTAGTAACTTTAAAAACTTGTAATTGGCCGGGAGAAGATGTTTGTTAAAAAAGAGGTTCTGAAGATCTAAGACGTTGACCGCTGGGCGATATTTTACAATCAGGGGGAATTTGATGAAAAGGAAGGGAGGAAGTGCAAAGAATGAGTTTATCCAGATGTCTGTCGTGGGGGTGAAAATCGTTGACCTCTAAAAAGTTTTGGCGCCTGGCTGGGACTGATTAGGTGTCGGGGACATGAGCGAAAGACCTGAGGAAGGTTAAAAGTGATAGTGACAGCAAAGAATGGGGTATAACTGGTTCAATAAATGGAAAATTTCTTTAAATGTAGATAACATTGAAGCTCTATTGGAAATAAATGTATAAAACCTGTGATTATGATCAACAATAATATTATCCTTTGCGATAGTCAAACTAAATATTTAGGAGTTTTTCTGGATCGGCATTTACATGGAAACAACATTTTCTGTACCCAAAAATTAAATTTCGTATTGCTTTCAGAAATCTCTGCTTACTTTTAAATACTAGAAATTCTACCATGACGAGGGTATCCAAATTCTTCTTTAAACAGCTATGCTTCTCCCAATTATCCCGTGCGCTTGCCCGGTCTGGTCCTATGCAGCTAAATCTAACAAAAACACTTGAAACCTGTCAAAATATCACTATCCATAACCAAATTACCTTTGCTAAATGGTTCATGCGCTATTCTGATGTCTATAAAACTATTATCATTCCTTCCTTAGAATATTTTCTTAAATACATCGTTGTTAAATTTTTTTGACACGCTTATGAATCACGAAAATACTGTAATCCAGGAGATTGACTCTTACGTTTCCCAATTAAAATGTCCGCGAAAAAAATTTAATTTAATTTCTAATTTAATATTTTTAAATATTTTTATTTTATTTTATTTGTTTATGATTGTATGTTCCTTTTAATTATATTTGTATATATTCTGGGCAATTTTCATTGTTTCAACTGTATTTACCCTGTCATATCGGAGATGGAGCTTCCAGGGGCTAAATAGCTGCAAAAGAATACGCCTACCGAAGAATGGTGTTGTTTTATTTAAATTTGTCTCTGATAATAATTTTTTAAATCCTAATCAATTTAACTTTATGAAAAATTTGTCAATTACACCAATTGCTTAGAGTTACTCAATATATTGGGGCAGAATTTCGGAATAGCGAAAGTATGGTTGCTGTTTTTCTAGACATTTAGAGAGCTTTTGATTTTGTTTGGATAAGCGGTTTGATTTTTAAACGTATTAATCTTAACGTTCCTCAGTCATATATTATGATCATTAATTATTACCTTCGGATCGAAAATTCACAGTCCAGATTAATGAAACACACACTTCTTCAAGACATTCCTGCAAGTACTTCTCAGAGAAGTAAAATCTCTGCTCTTGCGGTTTTGATTTTTAAACTTATTAATTTTTAAAATTCTTCCGTCATATATTATGATCATTAATTCTTATCTTTCACATGGAAAAAAATTCACAGTCCAGATTAACAAAATAGATTTTATAATAGATATAACTAGAATAGATTTTACTTCTCACGGAAGTAAAATCTCTCCTCTTGCGGTTTGATTTTAAGCTTATTAATTTCAAAGCCGTTTTATTCACTTTTTTAAAATTATATATATATCGGAGAAAGTAAGAAAAGGAAATATTAGAATCCTATTCACAAAGAATCATAGATATAAAAATGTATATTCTATAAAATAGACATATTATTAGAAGATATGTTTATCAAAAAATAGATAGTTACTAAAAAAATTAAAAAATCTGAAAAGTATTTGTTCTGAAGGGACGACATTGCTTAAAAAAATGTCTCTTGTCCAATACTATAATAATGAAATTTTAAAATAATAAGAATTCGATGATCCAGAGATTTTAGATAGTGGTTAATAAGATATCATTGAAATTCAGATTGGAAACAAACGCTAATATGGGGAGCCAGGTAAAAATATCTCCGAAAAATAGAAAAACCTTTGCAAAAGTTTCGACAAAAATAATGCTAGTATTAGCTACATAATTTTTGTTAAAATATTTTTAAAAATTACAATTCTATTCTGAATTTTTACATGATTTATTATGTGCTTCTTCTGTAGCTCCATTAAAAGCAATTATTTAGGACATTTGAAAGAATTACTTGGTGAATTCTTGTCTCTTAGGTACTGGAGATACCATAAAAAATTATTTAAACTTTAAATTATTTTTTTGATGATTTTTCATAGATGTTACAGAATTATTATTTCTCAAAACCATTCTCAGGACTATACAAAGCATTCGAACCGCATACTTATTCAATTCCTACTATTAGTTCACACTCTCCCTATATATATTTTGTTCAAATTTTCACTCGTTCATAAAATACTTTTTTATTCATCCACTCAAGTTCAAATACATTTTTTTTTTTTTGAACTTGTGGATAACACTGATGTTGATACAGTTTTTTTTTTCAAATATTAATTCATTCATTAAATTTAATTAATTACTTTTAGTTTATATGGGAGAAAAATTTTTTATAAGATATTTAGCAGGATATAAATTGAGGAATAAATACCGTCAGTGGCGAAGCGTGCAGATCGCTGTAAAAATTTCTTTCTCAGATTCTTTTTCATTCTGGGTTCTAGTCTCTGAGTCACGGAGGGAACAAAATGGAAAATTAAACATGTGAAAAAAATCAGGTGAATATGGAAAGTGTATGTGTGTGTGAGAGAATTTTTTTCCAACTTAAAATGAATGAAAATTATTTATAAAAGGACTTTCTGCAAAAGGTAGGAACTGTTACTTTTTAAACAAAAAAAAAAGGGACTCCCTCGCTTCTACTTTATTCCACTTGTTTTCTAGAACCGTACTCAGGGTGTGACACTGCCTCCACCTGGAGGGGAGAAACGGCACCTTTCCATTAAACAAGGGGGTAAGCATGTTTTTAAAATCACTTTCCCCAGAATAGAGGGAATTGGGATAACGTGGACGTGGAAATCAGAAGAAATTTTTTTTTTTAATTTTTTTGAATAAATCCAAGAAATAAATGGGTCAAATCTCAAAACAGGGGCCGTTGAGATTTGGCGACATTTTTGGCGCCAACTGAGCGATAAGTCTCCAAATGTGGTTACCGGATTTCTAGTACTTTTTGCAATTCACTTCAATTAAAATCTCGGCTGCTTTAAATTAAAATCACTTGGCGGATATTGGCGAAAGAAATTTTTGACACCAAGTTACATTTGACACCAAGAAATTTTTTTGACACCAAGTTTGACACCAAGTTACCTCCCATTCTGCTATTTTTACTAATAAATGGGTAACAATGTGCAAATTTCTATAGTTGCAAATTAAAAATTTATTATAATAATATTTTAGTAAAAATTTAAATTACGAGGTAACATTAGTAAGCATTTAAAAAGATTTTAGTAAAATCTGCAGACAATGTCAACCAAAACATTTAGTGACACTGCTTGCTTGCATATGGAGGGGGAGGAACAGCACTTTCCCATTAAACATGGGCGAAGAAGCATGTTTTAAAATCCCTTTCCCCAAGGATAGAGAAGGAATTGGGATAACGTGGACGAATAGATAATGTCACCAGACTGCTAAGAGCAGGGGAATGATCTTGCGGGCCACTTTGGAAATGCATCCTACCTCCACAGGCCGCATATAAATTATATATCTCCACATTATATTGAGACAGATTATAGGCATTTTTTTGGAGTGAAAAATTGAAACATAATGAGTTATTATTCAATTCCTTCTATTAGCTCACACTCTTCCTATATATATCTTGTTCAAATTTTCAATCGTTAATAAAATACTTTTTACTCATCCACTGAAGTCCAAATACATTTTTTTTTTGAACTTGTAGTAGATGACACTGGATAATACAGTGTTTTCAAATATTAATTCAGTAATTAAATTTAATTCATTAATTTTAGTTTTTTTTTTTTTAGATTTAAGTTGCATGTGTATCTAATAATAGAAGGCGCCAGATAGACTTAAAAATGAATGAAAATTATTTATAAAGGACTTTCTGCAATAGAGAGTGAAGAAAAAAGCAGGAATTGACTTTAAATTTTTTTTTTTTTTATATTACTTGTTTTTGTGTACTATTATTCTTGCATGTAAACGTAGATAATATAATAATGATACTAAACGCACATTGTAAAGTATATAACACTAAAAATGAAATGTAAGAAATATATAAATATAAATGAAATCATTTAAAAATATTTATTTTAGTATGTGTGGTATGTGAGTCTCCACTCTTTCATAGCTTTTACAAATGGATCTCAATTTGGGTATTTGCACATCGAATGGGTATTTGCAGGTTAGCGTCCGTTATGTTTGAGTGTTTGTGTTTGGTCAATTTCATTTTGAAAAAACGATTCGCAGGTGTAAGTTGAACCAAAAGCGCGCTAACAATTTTTGTGTCAGATTACTCAAATTGGATCATATGGATACACACAATGTATTTTTAATACATTGGTTTTCACTAGTTGGCCAATATAAAATAAATATATTTTGTAAAAGTGTGATATACTCTGGCTTGTTGACCACCCCTGGTTAAGAGCGATGAATGCAAATTTTTCATGCAAATATAAAGGGACACCGCATGATGTGTATGTGGAGCAATGTCCCCAAGTTTTGGTGTTAAACTTCTCATTAGAACACATCATGCGGTTTTTTCCGAATAGTTACTTTTGAAGGTTTGTTTATTTTCTTACATTTTGATTACTGTACTTTTTTAAGCTCAGCTGTAGCATACTTTCTAACTTTTATGGAACTTTAAGAAAAGGCATGAATTTTTTATTAATTCTTAGGGATTTCATTTAAATGGATTTTTCGATGTATAGATTCAATATATTCAAATTTTTAAATTACCTTACTTTAAAATTACCTTAACCATTGAGTTTTCTTTATTCTTTTTATTCTACTTACAGTGTTCATATTTTATAGCTTTCGAAAATTTTTGTATATCTATATTTCTTAAAGAACCTCAGAACATTTTCGATAATGTATATATTGAGTGCATCAAGGACATTAAATTATTACTTAATATTTCAATCATTAATATACTCATGTTTGTGAAAATTGCAACACCATGAAGGAATCATCATAATTGAATGAAATTTAATATACAGTTGAGTGGTAGTGGTACAAATAAATGATTAAATGTTCAAAACAAATAAACAATAACAAGAAGATCGGAATCAGTATTTTGTGTAGCCACCACGCTCCGCAATAAGTGCTGCTACACGACGTGGCATGGAGTCAAACAAATTTTGAATGTCTGCCTGAGGAAGAGCATTCCATAATTGTTTGTATGCGCACCCAAAGTTCGTCTGCAGAAGCAACAGGACGAGGATCACGAGCGAGACGCCGACCCACACATGTTTCAATCGGCGACATATCCAGGAAGAATACGCAGGCGTTGCAAGGAAGAAAGTCTTGTACCTGCCGCGTTGCTTTGAAGAAGGATTGAACAGTCCCAATTGAGCGATATGAGGGCGGGCATTGTCCTGTTGAAATACAGCGTTCACTGGCAAGCTTTTTGAAGGAAGGGAACATCATCGTGAGCATGTCTATCATCGCGAGTTGACGTCAAATTTTGGGGTCCACTCCCGGATTTCCAGTTGTTCGACACTCGTCCGTCAGCGCCCACTGCTTCCAGCTGACGTCACATTTGAGGTCCACTCCCGGAAAGCAGCGTAACAGCATCACTGTGCTGCTGTTACGCTGCACACGAGCGGCTACTGCACGATAAGACAATCCAGCTTCACGAAGGCCGATGATTCTCCCCCGTTAAACTCTGTAAGTTGTTCAAATCTCTCTCTTTCGTCGATGAGGCCTAAGTAACGATTGAGCTAACGTTTACCACTAGCAGATAAGCACCGATAACCATACACGCCTCGCTACAGCCGTCTATTTATTCGGATCCATCCCCGTTCAGAGGGCGCTGCTCAGCATACGCATGCACTATGGATTTGAAATTCTAATCATTTGCATATCATGCGCTAATTTGCATTTCCTGAAAATTTCGAAGCTCACTCGCGTAAGTCCTTCATGGTGTTGCAATTTTCACAAACATAAGTTTAATATTAATAAACTGAAGTATTGTTAAGTAGGGATCATGGCATTTTTTTATCCTCTTTTCAGATAATTATTTTTCATAAAAAACTCTAAAGCAGTTTATACATCCTACAGAAATTTCATTCATTTTCGATTATAAAAATAAATTTCTCAATGTTACACGTTGTTAAATGATAATCATAAGTCAACTACATAATGACAAGTATATAAACGTTTTAAAAGATCATTTCGATTGTCTTGTAAAAGTAGTTATTAAAAGTCGTTTAATATCAAAGTTGCCGCTGCCTGACAAGATACTGATTGTGGTTATTGATTAAATGGTTTTTGTATGGTTTCTAAACCAATGGTTCTCGAAGGGCGCGCCATGGAGCAATTGTGTGCCCTAGAAGATTTCCACTTGCACCCTGTGATATTCCAGAGAAATATGTATCCATATATAAAAATAAATGTAATTGCCATTTTCTTGCCAGTTTTCTCATTCAAAGACAGCTTTAATTTCAGAATCATTTTAGTTCCTTTCAAACAGATTGCATTTCTAAACAAATAATCTTTCTGTTGCTTTTCTTCTTTTATCTACATAAAAAGTGCCAAACTGCAATAATACGCCAAAGTATGTTTCGAGCGGTCATTTACATGGTTGGCTACTAGAAGTGTTAGCTCTGTGATTTTCAATGGTAAGAAAATTGCCATTGCAGGCTATGAGACTCCGTTGTTTATAAGTAGTAGTCTGTGAAGTTGATCATCTAACATTAATGTAAGAAATCTTCTCATGGAACCTTTTTAGATAACCTATAAGAGGACGAGTGTCAATATCTAATTCGATTATGAAGTAATTCTTTGCCGACAAAGATTTTTTCCATGAGTTCACTTAAACTTTCTTATATTAATAACGTTAATGACTAATGATAGGTTACATAAAGATTACATAATAGATTAGATAATGATTACATAATAGATTACGTAATGATTACATAATAGATTGCATAATGATTACATAATAGATTACGCAATGATTACATAATAGATTACATAAACATAGATTTTAAATCGAGAGTATGCAGAGAAAATTTTATTTGACAGAGTTTCTTCATAATAGAGGATTTAAGGGGATATATCCGAATTTCTACAGACAAGAGACAAGTTCGACCAAAATTATCTATCCAATAAATATGCCTTCAATATGTCAATATGAAGCATATTTGTTGATAGTTAAAGG